>CM055884.1:22035536-22325536 GCA_029582165.1 Portulaca oleracea
CTGCAACTATAGTCTGTATCCACAACATCCTCTTCACCCTCGCCATCCATATCGATAATAGGCTCATCTATGGTGACCCCTTCAAATAATAATAAAAATAACGAATTAAAATAATAATAAAAAAATAACGAAAGTGAAATTAGTGACTTTAATTAGAAGAGCTAATTACTCGAATTAATCGAAATTAAAATGTATTTAGCATCGTGTGTCTAACTTTCTTCTAAATAATAATAAAATAAAATTAAAATTAAATATAATAAAAGTGAAAACTCAAAAAATTAGAATTAATCAGGTCTTTTGGTTAACTAAAGATTCGATCCAAATTTTCGGTTACGTTTGATCAAGGTATGACTAACTCAAGATTCGGCAATTAAAATTATCCAATCGGGTTGAGTACCCAATCCATGAACACCCCTAAACACATATGATCTATGAGAAAAAGAGTTCTTAACAGAAAAAATGAGAAAAGAGTTCTTAATAGAAAAAAATGTTGAGCGGACGGTAAAAATACAGAAATTCTATGACTGATAAACAAATTTCAATGACTTTACAATGATACTACAAATTTCAACCACAACTCATGCACGTCAAAAAGATATAAAAATTCAAGCATGTTATCTAGCACTAAAAGGAAGTAAACAGGAGGTTCCCTAAACCATTTGGACACAGTCCTGTTTAACAAACAATATGACTGTATTTATTGATATCCTCATAATCCATGCCTCTTGAATAGCTTATCCACTAGGTCCTCTACTGTAATGTTATTAACAGTAGCTTAGCCACTAGGTCCTATGAGAAAAAGACTTGACGACAACTCAAGTGTGTATATGTACATATAAAAGGAACGAACATTGACAGAAAAGTACTTGGAAGTTACAAAAGCCCCTGAATAACCTTCCCATCACTTAAGCTTTCATAAGATGAAACGTCTGTCAATGGGAGGGACATTTAGTTTTGCAATTTATTATTTGGTTTAGGTTTATGTTTGATTTCTGCTTTCATCATAACTTTGATATGTTTATTATATCTTTTTGGGTGATATTTTTATTTAGATTAGTTTATTTAAATTGACACCCATTCGAAAGAATAGGCAAAAATTAAGTTAACAATAAATAGAAAAATAAGACAAACAAAATAAAATCCACCAACCATTCAAAACAATACAACCCAACAAACACAATGAAACGCTCAGTAGCTAACTAATATAGGCTCTTCAAACATAAATGATGCTTGATTTCTTTGTTTTGCCATCTTTATGATTTTGGTCATGCCAAACCCAAAAATAAAACAACATAGGTGTATTTAGCATCAGAAGATGACAAACATGTAGACACCAGAAATCCAAAATAGCAACAGAATCTCATCCACAGGTAGATTAATTAGAAACAAATTGAATTAATTGGGAGGGGTCTACTCACACAATCAAATTCAATGGGGGACCAATTAACTAGGAGATAAGCGTGAAATCAAACATCTTAACGATGCTTATCTTACATTTTTCTAAGAATGAAAGTGGAGCTTCATTGACAACACCTTTCCACCAAATTAACTAGGAGATAAGCCTGAAATCAGCTCAGTTGTTCAGACATAAGAGCTATCACACCAAGGATACAAGTGCCAATAATAACCCATGGATTGAATAAGCACAGTTGAAGTCAAATTTGTCAAATTGATACCTTCCAGGTAATTGAAGCTCTTTTTTAAAAGTATATCAACAGCCTTACCCAATTCACAGTTTGATTATCAGAAACGTTTTAACACACTTTTTGCAGGCTCGTGAAAACCGTCTCCTAAGGTAAGTTTGACGACATTTGGAACTCCCTCCTAACATCTAGGCAAAACTGGATAGATTCAGCCAATTGATATCTGCTCGCCTACTAGATAGCCACAGAATAAGCAAAATTCAATTACTGCTAAACAAAGACCCATATAAAACAGAAAATCAAAACTAATTACTTCCAGTCATTGTAGAACCATAGGCATTCAAGTAAGGATCAACATTAAACCAAAAAACACAAAATCAAAACCAATCCATATCATCCAAACCCTAGAAACCCCACAAAGGGGAAAACAATACTACATCCCCAGGGACTAAATCAAACGAATGACACCAGCAACAGCAGAATTATGTTGAGTTGTTTGGAGAAATTACCGTACTGTGATGGCACCAGTGTTTATTCGTTTGATTTAGTCCCTGGGGATGTAGTATTGTTTCTCTCTAGCTCCTTCTTCTCTCTCTAGAAAAATTTGCTCTTTGAAGATAATTTGAGTTCTTTAGAAAATGCATCTCCGAGGTAACAGGAATCCTCCTCTTCCACATGTGGCGGCATGGTCCCATGAGATGTCTTCACGTCATAATTTTATCCTGGGTGCGAATGCCGACCCTTCAGACCTTACTATTCAGTCTTGGAACCATGTTTGGTTCTACCACTCCCTTGGCAAGGTAATTTTCAAAACCTCGCTTTATATGCTTAGTTTAATAAAAAATGAGCAAGCACGAATTTAGTTTTCATGTCTTGTCAATTTTTCATTATTTTAAGCATGCTTTGATGCGTATGCATGTCCTCATGATGGCTATTTTTTATTTATTTACGCATTACAACGATAACCCAATTTGAGAGACGAACCAAACCCGACCCCAGAGAAAATCAGTGTGGGTTTCACGCATGCTCGGCCCATTCGACAAAGAAAACGGCCCACTAGAGTAGTGAAAACTCGCACGGGTTTTCTTGCATACGTATCACGTTCAAGCGATTTAAGTAAATTCCAAGCTTCATCAACGGATTTATCACGAAAACAAAAATGATTCAAAATATTACGGGTCTCCGTATTCACACCTTCAAAGATGATGTCAAGAATTTCACGTTTTCCAATCATACTCTCACTTTCAACAATAAAAGCAAATAAACGCTCATAATAGCTCCAATATAATTCACGTTCAAGCTGAGGAAAATAAAAAGATGCCATTTATTTATTTTTTAATTTTTTAATTTTTTAATTTGATTTTTAGGGTTTAAAGGAAAGAAGTAAAAAAAAACATAGTCACCTAGAGCGCGTTCATTCAATGGCGGTTGGGGGGACAAATCCCCGGCAACGGCGCCAAAAACTTGACAGACCTAAAAGTATAAGGTGTGTGTGTATCGCAAGTGTACGAGTCTGTGTAGTAATAAAATATCGTTCTCTCTCAGGGATTTGCGTTCAACTACACACTGAACTTGTTCGCTTCAAAGAATGCTAGGTCGATCCAAGGGTTGTTGTAAGGTTTTCTAAAACTAAACTAAGAAAGCAGGAATTTTTAGGGTTTAACCAATTAATTAAAAGCGTTCAGGGGAGTCCACTCTAGTCAATCAATCAAATTATCAACAATCCCGGTGCATATAACAAGATAATTCGGGGTCTATAATCTTTCTAGGCCTTATAACTTCGATCTTTCGATCCGAAGTGAGTTACAATGATTAAACTAAACATTATTTCTAACTATTTAATCAAATCAAAGAGAAAGAATTGATTATAAATTGACCCTAGGCAAGAATCATTATGTCTAACTATTTTCTAAACATATTCAATCTATGTCTTCCAATTCAAGACTCAAATTTTTGTTCTGTTGTCGAGAATCTAATACCAAGTAAAGACTCAAACTATCGTTCCATTGCCAAATTACCATGACATACAATACATGCAAATTAAACGAATAAAAGGATAACCTAATACCAAGACTGTATTCAAATTTAATCGAAAGACATCAAGTTCATACAAAGAAAATTAGCTACTCATATTACTGGAAGTAAACATCGCAAAATCTAAACAATAACAAGAAAACATGAAAGTAAAATAGAAATAATCGTGTACGAATTGGCGGAATTGATCTCTTCGTGTCACCCGAATCGACCTCTTTCGTGTTCTTCGATCACAAGCAATCATCTAATCTAATAACAATGTTTATGAATTAACTGTAAAGAAAGTATCTTAAATCTACCCTAAAAAGCTCTCTAAAAACTCGCGACAACTGATGATAAAAACTAACTAAAAAGAACTCTCTCAAAACGGCGGACTCGAATCCCTTTTATAGGGACGGATCAGGGCATGAAACGCTGGCTGTGTTTTGCTCAAAAGTGGGATTCCTGCGTGTCTGGGTGCTGGCAGCGCCCAGAAAGCACTGGTGGCGTTTTGATTTTTCTCGGCTATCAAACTCTCTGGACAAGGAGCTGGCTGCGTTTCAAAAACGCTGGCTGCGACTTGTTGCTTCATCTCAGCTGGGTTGGGCCGTGGCACGTTTGGGCCGCTTCTCCTTTCCTCTTCTTCTTCTTTGCAACTTCTTTTTTTATTTCCTTTGATTTTTGCCAATTTTCCTTCAACTTTTCATGCTTTTTGATATATTTCAAATATTTCCTGCAAATTGTACCAACCTCGCGAACAAGTGCATAAATCACAGAAATTTACATAAAAATACGGAATTTCAGATATAGAAAGCATGAAATAAACGTGTTTTGAGCCCTAAAAACTCTATATTAAAACGACTTATCAGGGAGCATGAGGTTGAATTTGATCTGTTTCGTGAACATATGCCTCATAATGTTTCTTCTTGCTGTGGTGTTGATGTGGTTGAGAATGATGAGTCTGATGATGTATTTCCTGAGAGCCATGTACTTGGTGACGTGACGGATTGGGCCCATGTTATTGAATCCAAACCTAACATTACCAAGGACAAGTCATATGCTACTAATGATGATTGGTTGAGAAAGTTTTACTGGTTTGATTACAAGATTCCTTCCATTGCTGAGGAAGGAAAGCAGTTCGACCCTTGTTGGTGGGTTCGACTTCGAGATGCTGAGGGAACACATGCTGATGCTGTGCCAAAAGACGTTAGTTGTGACATTGTGGAGCAATCGCTAGGCTGAGGTGAGTGTCGTCTATCTAAAGACGTTAAACTAGCGCTTCTTGGGAGGCAACCTAAGAAGTTATTCGCTTTCTTTTGTTTTCTTTAGTTTTGAGTTAGTTTTGCTTTGATTGCGATAACCCTTCTATGTTGAGTTCTTTGAGGTTTGTGTTTGGATTGTCATTGCAAGCATATTCTTGGGAGTTCTTGGTTTGATTTGGATGATAGAAGAGACTTGGTTGCTTGTTTGATTTAGGTTGCTTGTCTTTTTGCGATTCATCTAGTCTTGAATGACTCTTGTGCATGATAGTGAAGTTCTTGTGTTTGGTTTGTCAAATGAACTAGTTGCAGTGACTGTAGTAGGTTTACCAATGAAACTTTTTGAGCCTAAAAGACTATCACTTTTATAGTCTCATGTTCTTTTAAGTGTGACCTTACTATGTTTGCATCTCTAGAAATTGATTTGACTCTCTTTGAAACTACATTTGACTTGTGCATGGTGTTAATATGTTTGAGGCCCATTTTGAAGCCACATAGCCAAAAGCCACCTGACATCTTGACTTCTTTTTGCTAGCCCTTGCGCAGTTTTTCCTGTCTTGATATTTTCACCTATATTGTGCACCCTTGGCCTGTTCTTAATCCCATATTCTTTTAGCCAAGTTAGTGGAGTAACAATTCAGTTTGGGGGCGGGCTCTATATTCTAACTGTTGGTGACTTCATTGGTTAGTTTGCTTGATGAGGTAAGCATTGTTCGCAATCGTTGTTTATCCCCTCTTTTTCGTCGAGGTTGAAATTGATGCGATGGGAAATAAGTCATTCTTTTTGTATCTATGCTATTCACCAAGAAAAAAAAAGGAAAGTATTGAAAAGGAAAAAAAAGAAGAGAGAAGCTTTTAAGAATAAGGTGAATAGCATGGTCGCTTTGTTGCTTATATTGACTCTTCCCTTGCTTTTCCTTCAATGCAGGATGTATATTTGTGCTTAATCGCCGGTGTGATGGAAGAGGTGTTGTGCTTTATGTATTGGGAATGTTGCTCTATAGGTTTTTGGCTATTTAGCTCTACATTTCCTAAATGATTTCCCTCCTTACCCTAAACCTAAGCCCCATTACAACCTTTGAAAAGCCCTCATGATTAACATTTGTGCATGTTGTCTATAGCAGTAGAGAATTGAGATTCTTGTCAAGCTTATGGTAGTTTGCTTACTTTGGTTAAAGGTTTTCGAGTGAACCGATATATCTATCGCAAACACATGAGGGGAGACATTCTTGCCAAGCATGTGAATGGAATTTGATTGCATTTAAGTTGTGATGGATTAGTTGTGCTTCTTCTTGACTTGTGATTCTGTTTCGAACAACAATCTTTGTTTCAAGTTAAATCTTAATCTCGCTAGGGTCTTTTTTTATATGCTTGCTTTGGCTTTCTAATATGGTCTTTTTATTAGAGGATGTGTCAGTAGATTTCTTTTTCTTTTTGAGTCCTTTCATTGTGTTTTGAGTCTTGTACTTGCTTGGGAACAAGTAAAGAGTAAGCATGGGAGAATTGCTTTTCATGACTATGTTTTTGGGGGATTTCGATAGTGAATTAGGGGTAATGTTGAGTGTGAATTTTGATCTATACTCCAATTTTCCTACTACACTTGGTGGTGTTGTTTGTGAGGTAAATTTGTTGGTTTTGAGGCCAAAACACCAACAATTACTCAACGTTTGGTAAGAATCGGTGCACCACGGACCTCCCCTACTGAATCCCGAACCGTGGTACGAATTTGGATCGAATTGGAACAAAGAAGGACCGGGGAGCACCCACCACGGTCTACCCCTGGTTGTGGCCACGGTCCATGGCTGCAGCAACAATTTATTTGGGCCATCATTCATTCGGCCAGCCTTGATTCAGCCTAATCAGAGGGGAGCCTTCATTTTTGGTCCAATCACAAGAAGGAGATCAATTCATTGCATTCATCAATTCACTTCATTCGGTCCAATGAGGGGAGAGGGCAATTGATATCATTCAATTCATTCCATTGGTTCATCCATCATTTATTCGCCCAGCACTCCATTGCTTCCATGGGCTAATTCTTCATTCGGTCCAATCAAGAGAAAAGAGAGGTGGAGGTAATACATTCAATTGATCCAGCGGGCCTTTCATTTCATTCAACGGCCCAATCATACAAAAGAGAAGGTGGGGTAATTCATTCTATTCGGTCAACCATTCCTTCACTTGCCTTGGACTATTCCACTCGCCCAACCCAATCAAAAGAGAGAAGTGAGGATGAATTAATTGCATTCAGCAGCCCAATTCACATCACAGCCTTCAATTCGGCCCAATGACAAAGAAAAAGCAAAGGAAAGGAGGAAGTGGGGGCAGTGTGTATCACGGGGCAGCCGTGGGGAAGGCCATGGTCCGTGGCAGTGTGGTTGGGCGTGGCTTGGCCGTGCGTCGCAAGAAGGAAGGCAGCAGTTGTAAGAAGGAAGGCAGCAGTTGTATTTATTTTCGGAGATGTCATTCCATTTATTCACTCACCCATTCTATCATTCTATTCATACACGAAAGAAAGCCCACAAACGTCCCATCTACTCCTCCCCATTAATCAAGACTAAGATCAAGATCAATTCAATTAAGACTAAGACCAAGAATCGAGAGGAAGAAATTATCAACGCTCGCGAGGAAGACTCCACCCCTGGATCAAAAGACTTGACTGTTGTAATTCCTTGTAGTTATTTTTCTTTTCGGTTTCTATCTTCATTTTGAGAATTAATCAAGATGTTTAAAACTTGTTTCGTGCTTTTCTTGAATATGAGTGAGTAGTTTCCTTGACTTTAGGGTTTTGCAACCCGAAACAATGTAGTTTGTTTCAATATTATCAGTTTATACATGAATTCTTGATTAAAATTAATAGAAGGTTGTGTTTCCATGTTTATGAGTGTTCTTTAGGCCTGGAATTCTTGTAATGTGAGATTAACCTAAGAAGCACTGAAAGATGAATTAGGATTATCTGACTACCAACCTTTCTACCTAGTTTTGTGAAATTTGAGAAAACAATAGCAGACTAAGGAACCTTTTGATAACCATTATATTTTAGACCTTCAACTTTGATTAACTTGAAAAAGCATATGAAAGTTGTAATTTAGGTTAATCGAGGTAATTCTATTAGCATCGAAAGAGTAGTAGAGTTCTTATGGTTGTCATTCTTGATTCGTTCTTGAATGTATGATTGTGGAGGCTAGATTTTAATAATCAAACTCATTGTTTGGTCAGCATCTCCCTAGAAATCTTTCTCTCTTGATTAGAATCCTTGATTAATTTCCTTGCTTTCTCTAGTCTTAGTCTGTTCCTAAAACCTTGCCTGAATCAAACCTGGTTAGCTTAGCAATCGAGATAGAGATTAGTTTTCTATGCTGTTAATTGAGTTCTTGTGGGATCGAGTTGACGTGATACTACGTATACCGTGCACTTGCGGCCCTGTCAAGTTTTTGGCGCCGTTACCGTGGACTCTGTCCCTAGCAGTCAGTAAACGGACCCTTTTAGGTTGAGTAAGCTGTTTTTCGTTTTTCTTTCTTTTTCTTTGATTTTCTTGAATTTCTTGTTCCACAGTGTTGGTGTTCTTGGTTTTATTTTGCTAGGATCTTTTTGTGTATGCAACGATCTCCGGGGATTGAGTTCGATCCAGAAATAGAGAGAACTTTCCACTGGAGGAAACGACAAAGACTTGAAGAAGCTAGTAGAGATAACATACGCAACAATCTGAGATGGACGGAGAAAAACCACCAATAACTTTCGGCCAGTATATGTGTTGGGAATGTTCCGACAATGTTCGATATACACGGAGATTAAACCAAATTAATATAGTAATTATGGGGGCGCTTGGTGCCCGGCTGTTGGTTGTGTGTTGTTTTTAGCTGTTGGCTGTTTTGTTAGCTGTTTGACTTTTGACTGTTTGGTTTGCTGTTTGTATTAGCTGTTTGTATAAAAGAGTGTTTGGTAGAGTTAGATGTTTGTTGGATGACTTTTTCTCTTAATTTCCAAATGTACCCTTGGCTTTATTTTTAGTGTTTTTTAAGATTATGATTTTTTAAATTCATTTTTAGGATTTTTTGTTCATATTGTAATTCATTTTTAGGTTTAACATTATGATTTATATTCAATTTTAGTTTTTTTTATCCCGATGTACTTTTACAATTTAATGTAGATATTTTATAATTTATTTGTAGAAATTACACTATTCTAAACAATAGGCATATGTATAATCAATTAGTAACTACGTTGTCGACATAGACCATAATGACAATATGAGTCTCTTTTCCAAATTAATAGGAAAAGCAAATAAACTAGGAGATAAGAAAACAATTAAAGGAACTAAGTCTAAATTATTTTGATGACAATTTTTGTAATTTTTGTGAATTAGTTGGTCAATATGGTAATTTAAAATATAAAAAGCCAACAACTATTTACAAAAAGCTACTCATAGTAGCTTTTTACAAATTGGCTTTTTGGGGGTAAAAAGCTAGTTGAATCCGCCAACCTACCAAACAACCCAAATTGGCATATTGACTAATCAAACAGTCAAAAACCCTCCAAAAAGCCATTTTCTTCAATAAGCTATCCAAAAAGCCAGGCACCAAACACCCCCCTCTTGCTAGAGACCTTTATAATTAGTAATTGAGTGTGTTTAATTACAACTATATTATTTGGTCGTACTAGGTCACACAAATCAGTGCCCTGGAATAATGTATGTAACCTAAGCAATATTGTATTATGTTTAGAAAAGTTGGGAGCTGATTTCTATGAGAAATCAGCCCAACACGGACCGAATTGGGTTCAACACGGACTGTGTTGACCCAACACGACAACACGGACAATGGTGTCCATGGGCCGATTAATGGACATTCTGGAGGCCAACACGGACCGTGTTGCCTCAACACGGACCATGTTGCCTCAACACGGACCGTGTTGGGCCTAAGAAATGCGTCGTTGTGTTAGGTCGACAATTAGGGTTTTTTCCCTCTTCCCAGGCTATCTAAACAGTACATAAATGGGTCTCTCTGAGAGATTATTCCATGCCAACTGCGTGAGACTCTTAGAGAGGTACCAGGGTGATTTCCTGACTTCCTCTCCTTTTTAATTTGCAGCTTTGTTTCCTGAAACATTCTCATATACCAAATACATACATCTTAGATTGAGATTCGTTTCGATAGGGTCGATCTAGCAACCGGGTTCCTGGATTGTTTCGTGGACTTTCAGTAGAGGATTTCAGCATTGGAATCTCAAAGGTCAACCTCTTCTTCAACCGGATTAGCGATCATATATAATTACTATAGCATCTGCAATTGTTGTGATTAATTGTTTTATAATTGTTATGAATATTCCGTCAATTAATCTGTATATGTTTAGGAAATAGATAACATAAAACCTAACAGTGGTAACAGAGCCACCAATTGCATGCTAAAGTATTATACTTGAATTCATAAATAATTTTCTCAATTGTTGAATTATTTCCTGAATTTGCTAGAATAGTTTTAATGCCTAAATTTTGAAACTTTATGAAAGTTTTAGTCTTTATTATTCATGATAGTAAATCTGGAATTTTATTGTAAAGTTTCATACTTTATTATTATTTATTTTCTTATTGCTTTCAGTTAGTTAATTTATGCTTGTTTAATTGTTAAAATTAACACGAACTAAAGTCTAATTCGCAAAATAGGATGTTGTAGAATTATTTATTTTCTTATTGCTTTCAATTAGTCTAATTTTATTGCTTTCAATTGGTCTTTATTATTCATGATAATTTTGAATGTTTTAGAAACAATCATGTTTAATATTGTTAGACAATAGGCAATACATGAAATAAGTCTAATTCGCAAAATAGGATGTTGTAGAATTATTTTCTAATTTAGTTTATTTACAGTAAATTTAATAAAAAATTGAGATAAAACATCAAATGAATTCAAAACATTCCGAAATTTTTATTGGTGGTGTCTTGAAGTGTTCTAGACTTTCCATAATTTTTGTAGATTTTTCCCAATTAAAATGGATTTTTTAATTGTGTTTTCAGATCTAAAAAGAAATAAAATTCGTTTACTTCTCTGAATTTTATAAATTTGTAGAAATTTGTAAAACTTCTGAATTTTTTTACAGTAGGTTACTGGGTAACCATAATTTTAGGGAAAAAGTTTTCGTTAATTTATCCAATCAAGTTATATTTTTTAATTTAGATTTTCAGAACTGATAGAAATAAATTCGTTACTTCTCTGAATTTTATAAATTTACAGAAATTTGCAAAATTTCTGAAAAGTTTACCGTAAGTTACTGGGTAACCATTCTGTTATGGATAAAATTTTCACGAATTTTCAAAATCGTTAACTAATTTTCCTTTAATTTTCATATTTGCAGCGGAGTAAAACCGTTTACTCTTCTGATTTTTTTTTGAATTTTCGAAATTTCATAAAAATCTGGAAAATTTTACAGTAGCTTAGGTGACTCTACTATACGGGAAAATTGTAAAAAAAAAATTGAACTTATCGGACTCTTCTTATTTATTTTCCTCTTAAAGGGCGAATTAAAAGGTTTATATCCCTAAAATTTTGCAATCTTTTGAGAATTGTTAAAATTCTTGAAAATTTTCATAGTAGGTTATTAGACAACACTATGATATGAGATTTTTAAATTCGATAAGTTTTCATATTTTTATTTAAGTTTTTCATACACGAAAATAACCAATACTGGGAAGCCACAAGGATCGTGTTGAGCCAACACGGACCGTGTTGCCAGCAGTATTAGTGAATTCGTGCCTTTTAGGGTTTAAAATTAATTTTAGAAATTAATTATTGAATCCTATTGCTACTAAATCAGCTAATAGGCATAAAATCTATTAATAAAATATTGTAATATTTAGGAAACTTGCAATATCTTTATAAGATATAGTATCTTTTAGATATCTTGATTTTAGGAAAATCGAGTAATTTATGTGTAAAGGTATAAAATCCTAAATCTGTTTAGGTAACTAAGATAAAATTCAGAATTTTGTTTATTTTGTTAATCATGCAAACTGTTTAGGAAACCTTATTTAGTATTTGTTTTCTTATATGTGTTATGTGGCAATAAAATATGTCTTTATAATTTGTTATTTAAGCATGTTTTATATTTAATATAATTATTGCAATATCGCCTGTTTGCATGCGCTTCTAGTATGGCTATAGATAGTCGGTTTTACCGATCTGCGTACCGAGTTGGGTGAAATACGGCCTGCGTGCCGTCTTTGAGTTATTTTAAATTTAAATTTCAGTTAAGTTTACTTAATTCATGTAAGGTCTCTTTTAAAGAGGTTCACTTTGTAAATTTTTTGTAATTGGAGACATCAAGTTGAGTGGGAGCCCAACAGCAATGGAGGTGTTGAATCGAGTGGGAACCTATCCAAGGAAGTCACAAAATCCAAGAAGAGTTTCTTGAATACTGTCAAGGCTTAGTTAAAATTAGTTTGAATAAGTCTAGGTGATCATACTAGGGGTTTTATTTATACTTTAAATTCATTATTGCATGTTTTATTATGCCTTTTATGCTTTTCGAAATAGCTCACCTAGAATTGTATACTTAGGATAATAAAACCTACTCTCAAAATTGAATTATTGCTCAACCTATATCGAAACACCACTTAGATGGATAAATAAATAAGGCCAAAGCGAATTATTTTTCCATCATTAATAAATAGGGTGAGGGCTAGGTCAATTCAAATTGGCTATCAAAATAGTTTTGGGATAAGAGCAGAGGAAGAGAAATCTTGTATTCGATACAAATTTCTTGCCAAGAGTCATTTTGAATGAAGAGTGCTTTTATTGTACTGAAGATGATTGGTCTTTTTGAGTCCATGGAGCAATTAGGGTTCCCCTACACTCCAGAGTTAGCTACTGACATTCTTCTAAGCTCACTGCATGAAGGATTCAGCACCTTCAAATTGAACTACAACATGCAGGGGCATAAAAAGTCTCTAATGGATCGTCATGAGATGTTGGTCACGACAGAGAGGGACCTTAAGATAGCCCATAAGGCTAACTCGAATGTCCTCATGGTTAGTAAGGGGAAAGGCAAGTTCAAGAAGGCGAACAAGAGCAAGAAGGGACCTGTAAATAAGAAAGGCAAGAACAAAACTGTTGTCCCATCCAAACCTAAAGTAGAACCTAAGCCAGATGAAGAGTGCTTTTATTGTAAAGGCAAAGGACGCTGGGAAAGAAATTGCCCCACCTACTTAAATGATCTGAAGATTGGAAAGGTCGTCAAGTCAGGTACAGATGTGATCGATATAAATCTTACTGTTTCTACTTTATGGGTATTAGATACTGGTTGTGAAGCTCACATTTGTAGAAATGTACAAGGCCGAAGTAGAAGTAGATGAGTCAGCAAGAATGAAGTAAACCTACGCACTGGAAACGGGAAAAGAGTTGTGGCTGTCTTCGTAGGAACTTATCTTTACCTTCAGGACTTATACTAGAACTAAATAATTGTTATTTTGTTCCCGCTATTAATCAAAATTTTATTTTAGTACCTGTACTTGAGATTGAAGGTTATTTTTTTAATATTATGAATGGTCGTTTTTCATTTACAAAGAATGGAATCTTTTATGGTGCAAGCATTCGTATGAATGGCCTCTACATATTAGATTTAGATAAACAAATCTGTCACATTGAATCGAAAAAGGCTAAAACAAAAGACTCAAATGAAACATATCTTTGGCATTGTAGGGTAGGTCATATTAATCAGAATCGCATCCAGAAACTGCAAAGTACAAGAATTCTGGAAAATCCAAACTTCGAAACGTTTGAAGTTTGTGAGGCACGTCTGATGTGAAAAATGACTAAGTCACCTTTTAATAGAACTGGTGAGCGAGCCAATATCTTATTAGGGCTCATGCATACCGATGTATGCGGACCCATGAGCACCAATGCTAGAGGAGGATTCTATTATTTCATTACTTTCACTGACGACTTTAGTAGATATGGGTATATCTACCTAATGCATCATAAATCTGAATCTTTTGAAAAGTTCAAAGAATTCTAAAATGAAGTACAGAACCAACATGGAAAAATAATAAAAACTCTTTGATCAGATCAAGGTGGAAAATATTTGAGCCAAGAATTCATTAACAATCCAAACGCTTGTGGGATTGTCTCACAACTATCTCCTCCTGGAACCCCACAACACAATGGTGTATCTGAAAGGAGAAATCGCACCCTATTAGACATTGTGCGATCAATGATGGCAAAGTCATAATTAGCACTTAGCTTTTGGGGGCATGCTCTTGAAACAACATCGCTCATTCTAAATAGGACTCCGAATAAAGCTACTGAAAAAGACACCATATGAGATATGGAGAGGAAAAGTTCCCAGTCTGTCTTTTCTAAAGATTTGGGGATGCATAAGGTTTTACCTGACAACAAGCTTGCACCCAAATCTGAAAAGGTTTGCTTTGTGGGCTATCCTAAGGAAACCAAAGGCTATTACTTCTACAACCGTTCTGAGAACAAAGTGTTTGTGTCTCGAAATGTTTTCTTCTAAGAGAACGAGTTTGCCTCTAAGAGAAAGAGTGGGAGAGAAATTGAACTAGGTGAAGTTCAAGAGCCACAAACCACTTCGAATCTTATCCCATACCCCGTCACGACTACTTGCATTCCAATCTCTGTTGATCCTCAACAGGAAAGGGATGATGAACTGGTAGTCGGGGGACAGGTAGATGAAGAAGTAGGCAATGTGGACATACCCCTTCGTAGGTCCAGTAGGGGCGTTCGCCCTCCTGAGAGATACGGTTGTCTCATGACATCGGAAATCAAGATATTCCTTGTGGAGTATGATGAGCCCCAGACCTACAAACAACCTTTAGCGAGCCCATATTCCAAGAAATGGCTCGAAGCCATGAAATCCGAGATAGACTCCATGTACGAAACCAAGGTTTGGACCTTGGTCGACTTGCCTGAAGGCGCTAGAACCATCAGAAACAAGTGGGTCTTCAAAGTGAAGACCGACATGGATGGTAAACCTAGTGTTTACAAAGCACGACTGTTGGCAAAAGGTTTCACTCAAATTCATGGTATTAACTATGAAGAGAACGTCTTCCAGTAGCGGCTTTTGAATCTATCAGGATACTCCTTGCCATAGCTGCATGGTATGACTATGAAATATGGCAAATGGACGTCAAGAGTGCATTCTTGAATGGGATTCTAGAAGAGGAAGTGTATATGACACAACCTGAAGGTTTTCAAGATCCCAAAGGTTTGGGAAGGTCTGTAAGCTGCAGAGGGCCATTTATGGCCGCAAGCAAGCCTCAAGGAGTTGGAATCAAAAGTTTAATCAAGTAATCAAAGAGTTTGGTTTCTTGAAAAATGAAGAAGAGCATTGCATTTATAGAAAACTCAGTGGGAGCAAGATAGTCTTTCTGGTTCTGTATGTGGATGATATACTCCTCATTGGAAATGATATTCCTATGCTAGAGTCTTGTAAGACTTGGCTTAGGAAGAATTTCCAAATGAAGGATCTCGGTGAGGCCCATCACATTCTTGGAGTAAAGATTTATAGAGATAGATCAGGACATTTGATTGCATTGAATCAAACAACTTATATTGATAAGGTGTTGAATCGGTTTAACATGCAGAACTCCAAGAAGGGATTCATTCCCATGGTTCATCGCACATCACTTGGTAAAATAAACTGTCCTTAGACATCTGAAGACCAGGAAAAGATGAAAAATATACCTTATACCTCGGCTGTAGGGTCTATTATGTATGCTATGAGATGTACAAGGCTAGATATAGCTTTTACTTTAAGTATGTGCAGCAGGTTTCAAGCCAACCCTGGTGAGAAACACTAGAATGCTGTGAAAAACATACTTAAGTATCTTAACAGAACTAAGGAGTTGTCCTTAGTCTACGGAGCTGAGAAACAACTAAGTGTAGAAGGTTACACTGATGTCAGTTTCATGACGGATAAAGATGATTACAGTAGCCAATCTGGATACGTCTTTTGTCTGAATGGTGGAGCACTGAGATGGAAGAGTTCCGTAGATTAAGGACAAAAGACATATTGCGGAAGGATTAGCGAATTCAAAATGTAAGTGTCTAGTATTGCTAATTCTACAACGGAGGCAGAATACATCGCAACATCTGAAGTTGCGAAGGAGTTAATGTGGGTGAAGAAGTTCATCGAGGAGCTTGAAGTTGTGCCTACTATTGCGGAAGGCGCAGACCTATTGTAATACCCCGGTTATGTGGTTAAAGTGTGGCTTAAAAAGGATTGAAATGACTACATATATCACCAAGGTGTACCTTCTTTTATGGTAGCTCAACCGTTGGGAACTCCTCAGTTAAGAGTGCTTGGCTGGGAGTAGTCTCAGTGGTGACCTCGGAAGTTTTCCCAGCGTGTGGCGAGGCGGCGCACTGGAAAGACTCGTGGTGATTTGTGGGGCGATCGTGATCCTGAAGCGATTATCGGTAATGTCCGCGACTCGAAGAAGTCGGGCGTTGATTTCATATACCCGGTGTTACAATCACCCCATTAAGCGCACAACGTCCTCGTTGTGCCACAATCCAATCGAATCTTTGCCAGCGATCGCCATGGCTCTCGTCATCGCGCAGCTCACGGTCGCGGGTCGGCTCTGATACCATCTGTAACGCCCCGGGTATATGAATAAAGTGTGGCTTAAGAGGATTGAAATGACTACTTATATCACTAAGGTGCACCTTCTTTTATGGTAGCTCATCCGTTGGGAACTCCACAGTTAAGCGTGCTTGGCTAGGAGTAGTCAAGGGATGGGTGACCTCCTGGGAAGTTTTCCAGCGCGTGTGGCGAGGACGAAGCGCGGAAAGACTCGTGGTGATTTGTGGGGCCAGTCAGCAATCCTTGAAGGAGTTATCGGTAATGTCCGGCGGGAGCGGCGTTCTGATGGTATCAGAGCCGACCCGCGACCGTGAGCTGCGCCAGTGGACGGGAGAGCCATGGGCAGCCACCTAGCGGGGCAAAGTTTCTGGATTCGATTGTGGCACAACGAGGACGTTGTGCGCTTAAGTGGGGGTGATTGTAATACCCCGGTTATATGGTTAAAGTGTGGATTAAAAAGGATTGAAATGACTACATATATCACCAAGGTGTACCTTCTTTTATGGTAGCTCATCCGTTGGGAACTCCTCAGTTAAGCGTGCTTGGCTGGGAGTAGTCTCAGGATGGGTGACCTCCTGGGAAGTTTTCCCAAGCAGCGTGTGAGCGAGGACGAAGCACGCTGGAAAGACTCGTGGTGATTTGTGGGGCCAGTCAGCGATCCTTGAAGCAGTTATCGGTAATGTCCGTGACTCGAGAAGGGGTCGAGGCGTTACACCTATACTGTGACAACAGTGGGGCCATTTCTCAGTCAAAAGAACCTAAAGCACGCAACAAAGCTAAGTATGTGTCGAGAAAGTATCAGATCATTCGAAAGATTATCCAGGAAGGTGATATTAATGTGTGCAAGGTTCATACGGATGAGAACGTCGCTGATCCGCTTAGTAAACCCCTGTCGCAAGCGAAGTATGAGGGTCTTACTGATGCATAATAGCCTAGCTATATACATCAAGGTTAGCTAAGAGGACCTTGATCTAGCTTCAAGTTACAAAAGACATCAACGACATCATCAATTACAATGGTTTATTAAGCTCTATACATCAAGGAAGCAAGCATGAAGGATCTTGATTTTATTCTAGCTTACATGGAGTTACTCTCATATATGGAAGTCATCAATGAGCTCAAAATACTCTCGGCAATAAGAGTCCTTATTGAATTCGCGGCAATGGAGGACCTTATCGTGTATAGTTCGATATTTTGCTCTATAACTCTAAATCCAAGCATCTATTGAGGAAGTCATCAAAAGACATATTGGAGTACATTTAAAGAGCTTTCCAATGGTTTTTGAATCATTGAAAAGGGACAAGTATTGAAGGAGTTATAGCAATTTCTTTCTAGAGTTGTATTTTAGAGTTTTATGATGTCATAAATAGGATATATGATGTAATAGTTGATTCTTGGTTTCTTGAACCCTAAGTGCATGTCCAAGGGGGTCTTGGAGTAGTATAAATAAACCCCCTAGGGTGCCTTTGTATTCATTCACATTCAATATTAAACACATAATCAAACAAGAGCTTATGCTTTGTTTTCTCTCTAACCTTTGTGTTAGAATCTGGTTCTCTTGAGGGAGAATCCTTTGAATCTTCTCTTCTATTCCAAGAGGGAGCAATCTTGGATGGTGCAAAGGAGGAGTTGGATATCAAATTGATTGTGGTGTGTCTGTATCAATCAAGGAGATTTCCATTGCCAAAATCTATCAAGTTTCTACATCAATTCAACGAGTTCTTTTACAATTGGTACGTTTTTGCTATTGTTTTGATTCTTTTGATTGTCATTCAATTCATCACATTTAGAACTCTCGTTTAGCCTTTTCTATTCGTCCATTTTCAATCTAATTCATCCCATTCTTTCGTTTGAAACTAGTTTGTGAGAAAATCAACTATTGCAAGTTTTCACTTGTGGAAAGATCCTTAGCATTTCGTGTATAATGGATTTGTATTGATCCATTATGCATCAAAATTGGTATCAGAGCCTTGCTAGTTGATTTCTCTAGTTTCTTTTACCTTGTTTTCATCAAAACATCACCCATATACACGCCATTCACCACCATTCACACGCCATCTTGGGGTTTTCTCCAAGAACTCATCAAGAATTCATCAAGAATTCATCAAGAACCCTAAGCTCCACAAAAAACCCTAAGACTAAACACAAGCCTAGCGTAATTCCATCCTTTACCCAACGTGAGTTTTAATTTGACATCAAATCTGAATCAAATGGAAAAATTTGGGAACCTTCAAAAGGAAGGATTAAGAAGCACGTTTGGTTCATATGAAAGGAGTCCTTATGATGATGAATATGAAGGTCCTTACGAATGGAGTACACGTTTGAATAAGAAGAAGGGATATCATGTCCAAGAAGAATTTTCGCCAATCAAAAGAGACCACATCATCAAACTTGCAAGAATGAAGCAAGGGAGCATGGACGTGGTTCCATACACGATACAATTTAGAATGCAACTATGGAAGTATGCTCTTGAGGAGGATGACCCCCAAGTCTTGGTATGTTACTTAAGTGGTCTTAATGATTACATTGGAGATATTGTTGTATGTCAATTTTATTCAAACTTGGAAGAGTTAAGTTCTTTGGCTTTTAATGTTGAGATGGAGGCAAAGATGAAAGAACCTTGGGGTGAGAACCATCTACAACTAAAACCAAACATACTAACCACAAAACCCCACGCCAAGAACATCCCAAAACAACCCCAAATCAATCCCAAACCTCACGTCCAAAGACCTACAAAACAGCCACAAAGATCTCCTAAACCTATGGTTCAAAAACCTACAAAACAGCCCCTACAACATCCTATCCATAGCTCCACAAAACAAGCCTTAGACCTCTCTATACCTACTGCCCAAAACTCCTCAAATCAGCCCAAAAACCGTCCCACTCCTATTGTCCAAGAAAAGGAAATCATTGTTCCAAGTACTTGTCTACATTGCCAAAGTTTTGATCATATTGAAAGTGCATGTCCTAAGGAGAAAGAAGTATCTTTGGTTGATTGTCAAACATCATTAAGCATGCAACCAGAAATTGAAAGTGTGGTATTTGATGTATTTGAGCATGAGGATGTTCATAAACTTGGCATGAATGAGGTATGTAGCGTGCCTCATGAAGTACACGAGGAAGAAAAAGAAGAGGATATTGTACTAGAAACGATGTATGTAGAAGAATTAAGTGGAGAAGAGTTGCTTGTTGTAAGTAGAGTCTTGGAAGAGGCTAGTGTATCAAATGATCTACAACAAAGAGAGCCTATTTCTTACTCTCAATATACCATTCAAAAAGAAGTATGTCCATTGAATCAAGAAGGAGAAGATTGTACTTCCCATTGTAGTATTGACGAGGGCATTGATCTTGACATTGACGTTTCTACAAAGAGGATCAAAATGAAGGATTTGGAGAGCTATTCACTTCCTACTCTACACGTTTATGACGACAACATACATCTTGATCCAAGAAGTTTAGTAAGTCTTTGTTTTTACAAGATTTGCAAAGATTCATTATATTGTAATATTACTTCTATGGATTTTTGTTATACTTTGTTTGGAAAATCAAAGTTGTATGATTGGAGTATCATGCCAGAGACGTCCTTATTACCCTCTTGTAACTCATGGCCCACGGAGGATCAAAGCATTCTTATGACACTTATGGAGAATAAGTATCATGAATTTGAAGAACCAAGGAGTCTCATTCTTACACCAATGGAGGTTGGAAACCGTGAGCCTATAAAGGATCAAGATCCTATGCCATCACTTGTTCTCATTTGTGAATATTTGGATGAAAGACAAGCACCATCGACAAGTGACCTCTCTCACTTATCTCTTTGGGATCAAACTCAATTCGGGGATAACTACATCAACGGTTTTGGTTCTCATAGTATACAACATATTTTGAAAGAGTAAGTACCATTGCAATGTAAAGAGATTGTATTTGTATACTTTGATAACATTTTTGTATGTAGTAGAAATAGAAAGGAGCATGTAAATCCTTTGGAGTTAGTCTTGATCATGACAAAGCATGAGGAGCCACAAGGAGAATTGGAGAAGTACTTGGAGAATTGTCCTTACCTCTCATCCAAGAATGAGCTATCTCAACATATCTCATCAAATGGAGTAATTCAAGTGGACAAAAGGAAGAAAGGAAATATTCAAGAAGGATCCATACTTGCATCTATACTTGAGGTACTATGTCTCTTAAAGGATGCTAAAGATCATCATATTCTTTTATTTCCTATTCTCGCATCATATTTGTTCATTACAAATGGAGTTGAGAAAGGTGAAGTCCTATCTCAAGGAAGTTGTCCCATGGATTATTTTGGTGATATACTAATTGGAGAAAAGGAGAAGCTTCATGCTTACGGCTTTGCATTCATACTTGTTGTTATCATGAGGATATTTGAGCAAAAGGATTATTATCATGGAGGATTCATCCTTAAGTTTTGTGATTCTTACAAAGTATTGGAGTATGCTTCATATGATAAGAAGATCAAGCCATCGTTATACTTTGAGATGAAGTACTTGATTTGTTCATCAAAATCAAGTCACTTGGAGGAAGCAAGTCCTTTAACTAAAGGAAGTCTTCTAACGAGGAGATACATGTTTGATTCAAAATTACTCGAGCATGGATATATCAAGGAGTTATATGAAGATGATGATGATTTTAAAGAAGTATTCAAGGTATGTGAGAAGCATCATCAACAACCCTTTCATATTACTCATGGATTTCTTTTCAAAGGGAATCAATTGTGTATTCCAAGGAGTGGAATTCGTGACTTCTTAATCATGGAAGTACATGGAAGTTCTTTTGATCATTTGGGTCTTCTCAATATGTATTACAAGATGAAGGAGTATTATTTCTGGCCTAGCATGATCGTTGACATTGAGCAAAAGAGTTTCAATCTTGCACCATTGGAGGTTATCTACCGTGAGTTTGAAGGAGGAGGTAAAACGGCATCAACAATTGAGTACCCACACTTGAATTTAATCTTGAAGCATTTCTCTCATATGGAGAAATATCATGGGTTCCTCAATCAAGAGCTTCAACAACAACTAGATCTTATCAAAGGGATCTATGATGATTTCAAAGCATTCAAGAATAGAAGTTGTAACCTCATGAGAAAGAAGAAGAGAAATGATGTCTACAACACATATGGAAAGACATCTTACAAAGAAGGAAGAAGGGCTTTGAAGAAGAAGTTTATATGATCACTTGTGAGTACGAATCAAAGAAGTTTTGTGATTGAAGTTATATGATGGTTTTTAAAGAAAGTCTTGTCTAAAGTTTGAGGACAAACTTTTTCAACCGGGGGAGAATGATGCATAATAGCCTAGCTATATACATCAAGGTTAGCTAAGAGGACCTTGATCTAGCTTCAAGTTACAAAAGACATCAACGACATCATCAATTACAATGGTTTATTAAGCTCTATACATCAAGGAAGCAAGCATGAAGGACCTTGATGTTATTCTAGCTTACATGGAGTTACTCTCATATATGGAAGTCATCAATGAGCTCAAAATACTCTCGGCAATAAGAGTCCTTATTGAATTCGCGACAATGGAGGACCTTATCGTGTATAGTTCGATATTTTGCTCTATAACTCTAAATCCAAGCATCTATTGAGGAAGTCATCAAAAGACAGATTGGAGTACATTTAAAGAGCTTTCCAATGGTTTTTGAATCATTGAAAACGGACAAGTATTGAAGGAGTTATAACAATTTCTTTCTAGAGTTGTATTTTAGAGTTTTATGATGTCATAAATAGGATATATGATGTAATAGTTGATTCTTGGTTTCTTGAACCCTAAGTGCACGTCCAAGGGGGTCTTGGAGTAGTATAAATAAACCCCCTAGGGTGCCTTTGTATTCATTGACATTCAATATTAAACACATAATCAAACAAGAGCTTATGCTTTGTTTTCTCTCTAACCTTTGTGTTAGAATCTGGTTCTCTTGAGGGAGAATCCTTTGAATCTTCTCTTCTATTCCAAGAGGGAGCAATCTTGGATGGTGTAAAGGAGGAGTTGGATATCAAATTGATTGTGGTGTGTCTGTATCAATCAAGGAGATTTCCATTGCCAAAATCTATCAAGTTTCTACATCAATTCAACGAGTTCTTTTACAATTGGTACGTTTTTGCCATTGTTTTGATTGTTTTGATTGTCATTCAATTCATCACATTTAGAACTCTCGTTTAGCCTTTTCTATTCGTCCATTTTCAATCTAATTCATCCCATTCTTTCGTTTGAAACTAGTTTGTGAGAAAATCAACTATTGCAAGTTTTCACTTGTGGAAAGATCCTTAGCATTTCGTGTATAATGGATTTGTATTGATCCATTATGCATCACTTACTCATGCAATAGGAATTAGACATCTTGAAGGGTGTTATTAAGTTACATTTTTGAACATTAGATGATTCATGGATTGTAATAGTTTTTTTCATCATATTATAAAGAAATTCAAAACTTTGCATAAATTGTGGTTTAGAATTATGTAAGTGTCCAAAAGGATTAGCGAATTCAAAATGGGAAATTGGATGCGGTCTGATTTCTAAAACCCCATTAGTGAACTTGATGACGCTAAATCCTGGTCGACAGTCGACCAGGTTTCCTAATTGCATTATCACGTAGGGACAGTGATGATATCAACATAATTAGCATGTAGGATTGAAATGCTGATCGAGTTTCATGATCATAGTGATGTACTAACGTCATAAATCAATCACAAGGGTATTGTTAAGAACGATTACCGAACTGATCCGCAGTGGGAGCTCTTTAAGTTGGGAATTGCCATAGGAGCTCTCATTACTCAAAATTCTTGAATCCTGAGTTCAGTACATAGACTGCATGATTTGTTGTGACTTTGGAGCGCGTCAAACGCCTTTCATAATAGTAGGCTATAAAGGCGGTGTCTGGGTTACAGTTGGATCATGTGAGAATGTGTGTCTGAACAAGATGGCATTGTCCTCCCTATCAGGGACAGTTGTCTCGTTGGCCACTCGGTGAGATTGGATTGAAAATGCTTGGCCGAGCTCAGTTGAATCAATAGTTGATCATCTGCTTTTCAATGTCTAAACTCGGAGATCGAGGAACGTTCGGGTCTTACATATGGATGACTTTAGCTTACCTTATCCGAACTTAAGACAATAAGTGACAAGGGAGTTCAAGGAGTCGAACACTTGTGGGACAAGTTGGAGATTGTTGGGAATGTCCCAACAATGTTCGATATACACGGATTAAACCAAAGTAATATAGTAATTATATGCCTTGCTAGAGACCTCTATAATTAGTAATTGAATGTCTTTAATTACAATTATATTATTTGGTCCTACTGGGTCACACAAGTTAGTGCCCTGGAACAATGTATGTAACCTTTGTAATTTTGTATTATGTTTAGAAATGTTGAGAGCTGATTTCTATGAGAAAATCAGCCCAACACAGACCATGTTGGGACTCCACGGACCGTGTTGGGCCTGAGAAATGCGTCGTTGCGTTAAGTCGGCCATTAGGGCTTTACCCTCTTCCCAGGCTATCTAGACACTATATAAAGGGGTCTCTGTGAGAGATTATTCCACACCAACTACCTGAGACTCTTAGAGAGATACCAGGGTGATTTCCTGAGTTCCTCTCTTTTTTAATTTGCAGTTTTTGTTTCCTGAAACATTCTCATATACCAAATACATACATCTTAGATTGAGATTCGTCTCGATCAGGTTGATCTAGCAATCGGGTTCCCGGAGTGTTGCGTGGACTTTCAGTTGAGTATTTTAGCATTGGAATATCAAAGGTCAACCTCTTCTTCAGCCGGATTAGCGATAAGATATAATTACTAAAGCCTCTGTGATCGTTGTGATTAATTGTTTTATAATCGTTATGAATATTCCGCCAATTAATCTTTATCTATTTAGGAAATAGATAACCTAAAACCTAACAATATGATCTGAATGTCACAAGCCCACCCACTGCCATCAAACTACCTGAAGTGGCGAACAACTTTGAGCTGAAGAACTCTCTCATCATCCTAGTGTGTGCTACGCCCTTCCACAATCTCCCAAGCGAGGATCCTAACCGAAGTTTGCGCGTTTTCCGCCAAATATGTGATACATTCAAAGCCAATGGAGCCTCGCCGGACGCGATTAAGTTGAGACTTTTTCCATTCTCCTTGGAGGACCGAGCATGGGAGTGGTTGGATTCCCTCCCACCGAATTCAATTAGCACCCTCGATCAGCTGGTTAGCACGTTCTTGGCCAAGTAATTTCCGCCAAGCAAACTGACGAGCCTCCGGAACCAAATCTCTACCTTCTCCCAAGAGCCAGACGAGAACCTATATGATGCATGGGAGAGGTTCAAGGAACTGCTTCGCCAATGCCCCCAACATGGTTTCGAGCCATGGGTTCCCATCCAAGCCATCTATAATGGGGTAGATGATCAGTTGAGAGCGACCATCCTTGCAGCGGGTAGAGGTAATATCATGAGCAAGACGGTGGAGGAGCTGTATGAGCTAATTGAGCAAATGGCGTCGAACAGCCACTAGTGGTCGAGACCCTATTCCACGAGGACGGGAGGTAAGTATCATGTCGAAGCTATCACATTGCTTTCTGAACTTGATGGTATTAATGAAAAGATGGAAAGAATACATGTGAATGCTTCCCCACCTCCTCAGTGTGCTTCTTGTTATTCTTTTGAGCTTACGTCTCTACATTTTCCTAATGGGGTAGGTCGTAGTGCCCAAGTGACCAAGCCAATTATATTGGAGACCCTACCCATAGACCCCTTTTTGACCCTTACTCAAACACATATAACTCCGGTACGAGACACCACTTTATCCTTCTTACCGGAACCAAATGGGTCACCCGCCAGGACAAAGACCTCCCACTCAACCTTACCAAGCCCTTCAAAATACACTTAGAGGCTATGATGAAAGCCATGCTCCATGCCCAACAAAAGCAACTTGAGCATCAGCAAAGACAAGATGAGGTGATTAAGGCTTTAGCCACTAAGGTTGACCTTTTATCCACCCACAACCAAATGCTTGAGAACCAGATAGCTATTCAGTCTGGTACTTCCACCACCCCTCCTGGACAACCCATGCCTAACCCTAAGAAGCATTGCAATGCTATAGTCTTGAGGAGTGGGACACAGATTGATGGACCTGAGAGGCCAAGTGCCAAGTATGGGGGGGATTCGGGTGAGAGGAGTGTTGAGAAAGAGAGTGAGGAGGAGAAAGACCAAGAGAGAGCAACCATCGATGAGGGTATTGCTGAAATCCCTCAACCACCACCTAGAGTTTATGTGCCCCCTATTCCATTCCCTTCTAGGCTTGCTAAGTCTAAGACCGATGTTCAATTTGGGAAATTCCCTAGTATGCTTAAAAAGTTGAATGTGAATGTTCCTTTTCTTGTTGCTTTGTCCCAAATTCCATTATATGCTAAATTCATGAAGGAGATTCTTTCCAAGAAAAGAAAAGTAGATGACTATGAGACATTAACATTGAGTGTGGAGTGTAGCTCTGTGGTTCTAAACAAGCTCACTCCAAAGCTTAAGGACCCCGGGAGTTTCACTATTTCTTGTAGCCTAGAAACCATGGACATCGACCGTGCCTTATGTGATGTGGGCTCAAGTGTGAGCTTGATGCCTTATTCCCTTTATAAGAGACTGAACTTAGGTGAGCTGAGACCTACCGCCATGTCACTACAAATGGTTGATCGTTCTGTTAAGTACCCAATGGGTATTTTAAAGGACTTTCCTCTTAGGGTAGGAGACTATTATGTGCCTGTGGATTTTGTGATTCTTGATATAGTCGAGAACACCCGTACCCAAATTATTTTGGGGAGGCCTTTCCTTGCCACTGTTGGATGCGTAATAGATGTTAAAAAGGGAAAAATAAGTTTTAAGTTTGGGGAGCATGAGGTTGACTTTGATCTGTTTCGCGAACATATGCCTCATAATGTTTCTTCTTGCTGTGGTGTTGATGTGGTTGGGAATGATGAGTTTGATGATGTATTTCTTGAGAGCCATGTACTTGGTGACGTGATGGATTGGACCCATGTTATTGAACCCAAACCTAACATTACCAAGGACAAGCCATATGCTACTAATGAGGATTGGTTAAGAAAGTTTTATAGGTTTGATTCTAAGATGCCTTCCATTGCTGAGGAAGGAAAGCAGTTCGACCCTTGTAGGTGGGTTCGACTTCGAGATGCTGAGGGAACACATGCTGATGGTGTGCCAAAAAAGGTTAGCTGTGACATTATGGAGCACTCGGCAGGATGAGGTGAGTGTCGTCTAGCTAAAGATGTTAAACTAGCGCTTCTTAGGAGGCAACCCAAGCAGTTATTCGCTTTCTTTTGTTTTCTTTAGTTTTGAGTTAGTTTTGCTTTGATTGTGAAAACCCTCTTATGTTGAGTTCTTTGAGGTGTGTGTTTAGATTGTCATTGCAAGCATATTCTTGGGAGTTCTTGGTTTGATTTGGATGATAGGAGAGACTTGGTTGCTTGTTTGATTTAGGTTGCTTGTCTTTTTGCGATTCATCAAGTCTTGAATGACTCTTGCGCATGATAGTGAAGTTCTTGTGTTTGGTGTGTCAAATGAACTAGTTGAGTGATTGTGGTAGGTTTACCCGTGAGACTTTTGAGCCTAAAATACTATCACTTTTATAGTCTCATTTTCTTTTGAGTGCGACCTTACTATGTTTGTATCTCTAGAACTTGATTTGACTCTCTTTGAAACTGCATTTGACTTGTGCATGGTGTTAATATGATTGAGGCCCATTTTGAAGCCACATAGCCAAAAGCCACCTGACATCTTGACTTCTTTTTGCTAACCCTTGCGCGGTTTTTCCTATCTTGATTGTTTCACCTATATTGTGCACCCTTGGCCTATTCTTAATCCCATATCCTTTTAGCCAAGTTAGTGGAGCAACAATTCAGTTTGGGGCCGGGTTCTATACTCTAATTGTTGGTGACTTTGTTGGTTAGTTTGCTTGATGAGGGAAGCGTTGTTCGCAATCGTTGTATATCCCCTCTTTTTCTTCGACGTTAAAATTGATTTGATGGGAAATGAGTCATTCTTTATGTATCTATGCTATTCACCGAGAAAAAAAAGGAAAGTATTGAAAAGGAAAAAAAAAGAAAAAAAAGAAGCTTTTAAGAATAAGGTGAATAGCATGGTCGCTTTGTTGCTTATATTGACTCTTCCCTTACTTTTCCTTCAATGCAGGGTGTACATTTGTGCTTAATCGCGGTGTGATGGAAGAGGTGTTGTGCTTTATGTTTTGGGAATATTACTCTATAGGTTCTTGGCTATTTTGCTCTACATTTCCTAAATTTCCCTCCTTACCCTAAACCTAAGCCCTATTATAACCCTTGAAAAGCCCTCATGATTAACATTTGTGCATGTTGTCTATAGCGATAGAGAATTGAGATTCTTGTCAAGCTTATGGTAGTTTGCTTACTTTGGTTAAAGGTTTCTGAGTGAACCGATATATCTATCGCAAACACACGAGGGGTGTGATTCACATACCCTAAAGTGAGGTCCTACCGATCCTAACTAGTTTGCCAAGCATGTGAATGGAATTTGATTGCATTTAAGTTGTGATGGATTAGTTGTGTTGCTTCTTGACTTGTGATTCTGTTTCGAACAACAATCTTTGTTTCAAGTTGAATCTTAATCTTGCTAGGGAGTCCTTTTGTGCATTGTAACGTGGTTTTTGTACCCTGGTTTTTATATCGTTCTTCTCGAGGAGCTAGGGGCCTTGGCAAAGAAACTAGGTCTACGGTCGGGTTAAGATTGTTAGGTAAGGCAATGGGTTGAAAGAGGCGGTCACAAAGCAACAAATAAATCTAAGGTCAGTCAAGGTGAAACAATGGGTTTCGGGGGCTTTTCGGGATGCAAATGGGAACAAGGGGATAGGTTTTGCAACAAGAGAGCAAGAAGGAAGAAAATTAAGTGACAATTCCATTAGAAAATACCCATCGGCCTTCCTCTTTCAAGGATAGTCCGGATTAACTTCCCCAACGTCCACCATGGACCCGGAGGGTTAATGAAACGGAATTACCTAATTAGTCTCTACTCATTCTCACGAGTAAAGTGCTAACTATCCCAATTCCAACCTTCCAACACAAGTGTTGGATGTGTTCGGGGACTTTCGGACCCAAATACATCCCACTTGAGGTAAGGAATGGAGTGGGAAAAGTGATTTCCCAACTAATTACTCACTAATATTGCTAACCCATACCTAATTACCCATTCACACCCTTAATTACCCCTAACCCATTAGGGTTCTAGCCACTACCCATGATAAAAATTAAGCTAACAACATCCAAACCAACCCTAAGCATGATTTCAAACATCAAACAACCATAAACAAGCAAAACAATTGAAATAGCAAGTAAAGCAATTAAACAAGCAAGAAGGTAATTAGCAAAGCAATTAATAAAAGACTTAAGGGAAGAGAATACTTATCAAAATGCTGTAGATGAACAAGGAAAAGCAATAAAAAGATGATCCAACAATCTCTCAATTGTTTGAATCCCCAAATCTTCAACAATACCACAAAATCTCCAAAACCCTAGATTAATCTCTCTCTAATCTCTCTCTAAAAATCACTAATACAAAGCTGGAAATTCAAGTCTAAAACTCTCAAAAGCTCCCCTAAGATAATCGTCAAAGAGGAGTATAAATACAAGGCAAAACAATTGGGCAAAACGCAACACTTCAAGCCGAAAACACACGCAGAAAGTAGGAGACCGCAGGTGCGGTTTTAGAGACAGCAGGTGCAGTCTAGGAGACAGCAGGTGCGGTCTCTCGCTGCCCAAGGAAGGTAGCGGGTGCCATGCACGAAAACTGCTGGGCGATTCTTCCTTCGTAAGACCGCAGGTGCGGTCTTCACTAACCGTATGTGCGGTCTTCTTTGGGGAATTAGCTTCTTGTGCAAGCGTAGCGGCTACCGCGGGTGCGGTCTCTAGGACCGTAGGTACAGTCCTCTTCGGGCAGCCAGGGGTAGCGGGTGCCACACCTAGCGTAACGGGGCCTACCCTCCTCTTTTCTTCCTTTTGTTCCTTCCTTCATTCCAAGGCATGTAACGCCCGCTACAAGGGTCGTAGCGGGTGTTCCCTCACTAATTAGTACCAAATGAAGGGAAAGTTATCCCGGGTCAACTTCGCCTCGGCTCTCGGTTGGGCTCGGCTTGGGAATTCACCAAAAAAGCTCTAAAATAGCCCTTTTTGTTACGTTTTGAGTAAAAACACTAAAACCTACAAAATAACCAAAAACATACTACAAAGCACGAAAATAAACACGAAACGAGTCAAAAGCCTAAAAATTAAGACGTTATTTAGACACAAAATTGGGTCTAAACATGTATGCTTGCTTTGGCTTTCTAATATGGTCTTTTTATTAAAGGAGGTGTTAGTAGGTTTCTTTTTCTTTTTGAGTCCTTACATTGTGTTTTGAGTCATATACTTGCTTGGGGACAAGCAAGCAGTAAGCATGGGATAACTGCTTTTCATGACTATCTTTTTAGGGGATTTTAATAGTGAACTAGGCTTAATTTTAAGTGTGAATTTTGTTTTATATTCCAATTTCCCTATTACACTTGGTGGTGTTGTTTGTGAGGTCAATTTGTAGATTTTGAGGCCAAAACACCAACAATTTCTCAACCTTTGGTAAGAATCCATGCACCACGAACCTCCCCTACTGAATCCCGAACCGTGGTACGAATTTGAATCGAAACGGACCAAAGAAGGACCGGGTAGCACCCACCACGGTCTACCCGTGGTGGTGGCCACGGTCAATGGCTGCAGCAACAATTTATTTGGGTGGTCATTCATTCGGCCAACCTTGATTCAGCCTAATCAGAGGGGAACCTTCATTTTTGGTCCAATTATAAGAAGGAGATCAATTCATTGCATTCATCAATTCATTTCATTCGGTCCATTGAGGGGAGAGGGCAATTGATATCATTCAATTCATTCCATTGGTTCATCCATCATTCATTCGCCCAACACTCCATTGCTTCCATGGGCTAACTCTTCATTCGGTCCAATCAAGAGAAAAGAGAGGTGGAGGTAATACATTCAATTGATCCAGCGGGCCTTTCATTTCATTCAACGACCCAATCATACAAAAGAGAAGGTGTGGTAATTCATTCTATTCGGTCAACCATTTCTTCACCTGCCTTGGACTATTTCACTCGCCCAACCCAATCAAAAGAGAGAAGTGAGGATGAATTAATTGCATTCAGCAGCCCAATTCACAGCCTTCAATTCGACCCAATGACAAAGAAGGGAGAAATGGAGGCCGTTGACTTCCATTCATTCAATCCATTCGCCCAGCACAAAGAAAAAGCAATGGAAAGGAGGAAGTGGTAGCAGTGTGTATCACGGGGCAGCCGTGGGGAAGGCCATGGTCCGTGGCAGTGTGGCTGGGCGTGGCTTGGCCGTGCGTCGCATGAAGGAAGGCAACAGTTATATTTTTTATAGGAGTTATCATTCCATTTATTCATTCACCCATTCTATCATTCTATTCATCCACCCATCAAGAGAAAGAAATCCCAAAAACATCTCATCTACTCCTCCCCATTAATCAAGAGTAAGATCAAGACCAATTCAATTAAGACTAAGTCCAAGAATCGAGAGGAAGAAATTATCAACGCTCGCGAGGAAGACTCCACCCCGAGATCGAAAGACTCGACGATTGTAATTCCTTGTAGTTATTTTTCTTTTCGATTTCTTTCTTCGTTTTGAGAATTAATCATGATGTTTGGAACTTGTTTCCTGCTTTTCTTGAATATGAGTGAGTAGTTTCCTTGAATTCTAGGGTTGTGCAACCCGAAACAATGTAGTTTGTTTCAATATTATCAGTTTATGCATGAATTCTTGATTAGAATCAATAGAATGTTGTGTTTCCATGTTTATGAGTGTTCTTTAGGCCTGAAATGCTTGAAATTTGAGATTAACCTGAGAAGTACTGAAAGGTGAATTAGGATAATCTGACTACCAACCTTTCTACCTAGTTTTGTGAAATTTGAGAAAAGAATAGCAGACTAGGGAACCTTTTGATAAACAGAATATCTTAGACCTTCAACTTTGATTAATTTGAAAAGCATACGAAAGTTTTAATTTAGGTAAATCGAGGTAATTCTATTAGCATCGAAAGAGCAGTAGAGTTCTTATGGTTGTCGTTCTTGATTCGTTCTTGAATGTATGATTGTGCATGTTAGGTTTTAATAATCAGACTCGTTGTTAGGTTAGCATCTCCCTAGAAATCTTTCTCTCTTAATTAGAATCCTTGATTAATTTCCTTGCTTTCTTTAGACTTAGTTTGTTCCTAAAACCTTGCCTGAATCAAACCTGGTTAGCTTAGCAATCAAGATATAGATTAGTTTTCTGTGCTGTTAATTGAGTCCTTGTGGGATCGACCTTGACGTGCTATTACGTACACCGTGCGCTTGCGGCCCTGTCAATGCGCTAGTCCCTGGCACCTAAAACATCTTATGTTGTCTGCAGGGATAGGGTTTTGGGTTCTTTGTGGGGGTACATGTTGTTTTTGTAAGGTAGTGGGGTATTTTATCGGAAATTATGGTGTAAAAGGGGGTCTTTGGGCTGTAGGATAGGGTTTGGAATTTGTATATGGCTTGGGTTGAGGTTTGAAAGGTGCCTTAGTTGTAAACTCTTTCCCTCTAGACCTCTTCTTCATCTCTACCTTATGAGCTAGAGAGCTAAGCTCATCTAAGGTAGTATAGGGATGCAACTCAACAATATTTCTGATCCCCTCATTTAACGTAGCCAAAAATCTCAGCAAAACCAATATCTCATTCTCCTTCAAATCACATCTCCACAATAGGTGCTCAAACTCCTTTGTATACTCCTCCACGAACTTGCTTTCTTGCACTAATTGTTGTAACTTGACATAATTTTCCCTTAAATAATTAGAAGGCAAAAACTTAGCCACCAACTTCTTCCTCATCTTCACCCAAGTTCTGATCTTCTTTTTTTCCCTTTTTAGCTCTCCTCTTTTGTATGTTACTCCACCAAATAGAGGCATGCTTCTTCAGCTTCAAGGCTATCAGCTTCACTTTCTTCTCATCAACAACTCCTTGAGCTGAAAGACTCTCACCACTATCTGGTGCCAGTTGAAGAACACCTTAGCATCTAACCGACCTTCAAATTAAGGAATATCCACTTTGAAATCTAATTTACCATCCTATCAAGCCTACTTTTGTCTGGATCTTCTCTTTGTTACATCGGGGTAGTCCTCCTCCTCAGTAAAAGGGTTGCTGGCGACAAAAGATCTCCTCTTTATATGCATAATCATCCTTCAGATTACACTTCTTCAGGTAAAAATAGTGCTTGAGCTGGTCATTCAAGTATTTGACTTGCCTTTCTAACTCAACCTTCTCCCTAAGAGCATATTGTACTACTTCTTCTGTAGTTCAAGTGCTAGGTATCCTTCATTTCAGAAAAAAGCACTCCCAAGAGAGTCACACGCTTGGATACGAAAGCTGATGTATGTGCAGCTCTGATTCAATCAGACTGCAACAGAGCTGGACAACACCATGAAATCCTTAGGCCCCTTTCTGACTTAACTAAGCTTTCCTTAGGGTTTAAATAGCGTCAAGGAAAGAAAGACAACGGAAAGAAAAGGATAAACTTATGCTCCAACTGCTATGAACCACACCACAGTTAGAAAGTCAAGTATGAACCAAGCTCTACTTATTACTAGCTAAGCTTGCCAAAGCTTACTAACAGTCAAGTAGAAAGTCTAGAGTTGTTAGAACAGTCACAAATAAGAGAAGCAAAGCCCCTTCTATTTCATAAAACTCAACATGGTTCAAAATGAATACATGAGTCTTGCTAACATAAAAAGCAAGCATGTTGCTGGCTTGTTACAGAGGTATTGAGGTTTCCTAATCCTGAAGAAACAACTAATTAACCTGGATTATGCTTAGTTACATCATAATGAGCTGCTTCTAATATTATACATAATAACACAAATTAAAACCAAAATATGACGGCTATTGATACTTGTTGATGGCTGCTTCCGATAGGTCCAACATTTGATTTCCATGAATTATCACCTTTCACTTGATCATAATTGATGCTCACCTCCTGAGTTCTTGCGGTAAATCAGTAATTGCTGAGGCAATTCGTTCATATAAGAAAATTGAGCAAATAACCTTTAACAAACTAAAATTCCCAGCTTCTGTTTCAGCTTGCTCTACAAGTTCTTTCCTTGAGTTATTGTTGATGTAGTAAATGTCTAAGGAAGACAGTAGGCTGCACTCTTCTATCAAGAAGGCTTGGAATGCTAGAGAGCGTAGAGAAACCAAAACTCACATTACTTTGCTTTCCACAACTTGTATAAGCCTTAGGGAACCTACTTGACACGACTGGGGTTATGTAAAAGCTCCGTTCAAAACACTGAGTGTTGTTCTAAGGCTATGTTGCCCTTCATGCTAGATCCTGGGGTAGATAAGCTCTTCACCCCCTGGCCTTCAAAATTCCGTCAGGACCATTCCTCTAATTCTTCTTCAAAGTAGCTGAATGAGGGACTTAATCCCTCCTGATGAGTTCCAATTTGATCCATTTGAATGTAGGATCTGCTTGGAATATCAGGTGGGAAAGTCCACCCGTCATATGCTTCATGATCCAAAGCTGAGGATGTAGATGAGAGATCTACATAATCCTCCCCTGGTTGAGAGAAGTTTTCCCTCAAACTTGGTAATCCCTCTTCCTCTCAGTAATTAGGCGTCAAATCTACTACATTAAAAGTGGCACTTCCTCCAATGTCTTCTGAAAGGTCTAACTTGTAAGTATTTTCATTGACTTGCTCCAATACCTCAAAAGGACCATCTGCCCTTGACATTAACTTCCCCTTCCTCCTGCTTGGAAATCTGTCTTTCTTAAGATGGATCCAAACTAGATCCTCTGGTTGAAAAATCATCTTTCTTCTCTTCTATTTTGCTGTTGAAAAATCATCTTCCCTTGAACTTGCAGGTGAAATTCCTTGATTTGCTTGTCCCTCGCGTCAGTTTCATTGTAGAACTTCACAGCAGTTGCTTGGGGAGCTAAATTCAAAGGGGTGATTGGATTTGGCCAATAACCACTTGAAATGGGGAATAAACTATAGCCTTACGAGGCACTTTATTAAAGGCAAATTCAGCCTGAGGCAACTTAGTATCCCAACTGCCTTTGTTTCTACTCACCAATCCTCTAACTGAAGTTCCGAATGTCCTATTGGTGGCTTCTGTCTGGCTATCAATCTGAGCATGGCATGTTGTGTCGAACTTAAGCTGAGTTCCCAACTTCTTCAATAAGGTAATCTACAAATGACTAAGATACTTCTTGTCTCTATCAGAAACTATAGACCTTGGTATCCCATGTAGCTTAACTACCTCTTGGAATAAAAAGTATCAACAATCTTCTTAGCACCATAGGTAGTGTGACATGGAACAAAATGTGTCATTTTGCAGTATCTATCAACTACCACCATAATAGAGTCTTTACCTCTCTGTGTCCTATTCAGTCCCACTATGAAGTTCAAGCTGACATCTTCCCATGGGCTTGTAGGAACATGTGAGGCATATACAACCCTTGAGGTAAGCTGTGACTCTCAGATAGTTGGTAAATATAGCACCTTTTTGCCATATTCTCTTCATATTTGCTCATCTTGGGCTAGAAATAATCTTCTTGCAGCATAATAAGGGTATTCTCAATGCCAAAGTGGTCAGCTAAACTCCCTCGATGAACTTTAGAAACAAGAAGTTCTATGAAACTGCTCTTGGTTATGCACAGTATGCTTTCTTTTAACAAGAACCCTTAGTCTATGTGATATAGACCTTGGGGGTGTTGTTGATAGGCTAAATACTTCTCATTGAAATCTGCATCATCGGGATAAAGAATCTTGAGCTTCTCAAAACCAAGGACTCTAGAGTCTAGAATATACAGCAAGAAACATCTTCTGGATAGTGCACCAGCTCCCTTGTTCATATTCCCTGACATGTGATGGATCATAAAGTGGAATAATTGCGTAAACTCGACCAACTTTGCATTTTTTGGGTTAAGGTTATGTTTTTGCTCGATACCTTTCAAGCTTCATGATCACTATAAAGAATAAATTCTCCTCCCATCAGATAATGCCTCCAATGTTCTAAAGCTGTGATGATTGCATAAAACTCATTATCTTAAGTGTTGTACGTACTTCTTGGTTTCATAGAGTTTCTCATTGAAGCAGGCTATAGGTCTGCCTTCTTGAGTTAAGACTGCTCCTAGCATCACATTCCACCTCAAATGTCTTGGAAAAACTAGGTAAAGTCAGTACTGGGGTTGTTCTTAGATTTTCTTTTACTATTTCGAAGGCTCTCTAGGCTGTAGTAGTCCGTTAAAAGCTCTTGGCCTTAACTAGTTAAGTCATTAGAGCGATCAAGGTACTGAAGTTCTTCGCAAATCTCCTACAAAATGAAGCCAAACCATGGAAACTTCTGACTTGCTGGATTGACCTTGGTACAAGCCATTCTTAGATGGCCTTAATCTTGTCTTGATCCACCTCGATCCCTTTTGCCGACACAATATACCCAAGAAATATGACTTTCTTTTTGAAAATTTACACTTCTTTCGATTTCCATATAGCTTCTCCTTAGCTAAAATCTCCATAACTTGTACCAAATGTTGCAGGTGATCTTCTTGAATTTTGCTGTAAACCAAGATATCCCAAAAATATACCACCATACACTTGCCAATCAAAGGCTTCAGCACCTGATTCATAAGCCTCATAAACATAGAAGGAGGAATTAGTCAAACCAAAGGGCATCATTAGCCATTCAAACAACCCTCCTTTAGTTTTAATTGTTGTCTTTTTATCCCCTTTATAAATCCTGATTTGATAATATATACTTCTCAAGTCTATCTTGGAAAAGACCTGAGAGCCATATAACTCATCCAAGAGATCTTCAAGCCTAGGTATGAGAAACCTATACTTGATAGTGATCTTGTTTATGGCCCTGCAATTAATACACATTCTCTGACTTCCATCCTTCTTAGGAACCAACAAGGTTGGTACAGTACAAAGACTAAGACTCTCCTTGATCACACCCTTGCTATGTAGATCATCCACCTACCTCTAAATCTCTGTTATTTCAGCTGAGTCATCCTATATGCAGGTTTGTTTGGGAACACATATCCTAGAACAAGATTAATCTTGTGTTGAATGTTTCTTTAGGGGGGCAATCATACAGGCATTTTCTTTGGAAAAAAGGAAAGCAAATTCCTACAAGAGAGAGGCTAAGAGAGGGTGGTTATTTTGTGGGGGTTAAGGTTTTTCTATATTGAAAAGGATTAGATCTTTGCTTGCACTAAACTCATGTTGTTCAGCTACCAGTATAAGATCAAAGGTAGGTTCAATAAACAGGTTCTTTATAGGCTTAGGATTCTGGGATGGTTTGAGTGGGGTGAGGGTTATTTTCTTGTGGTTCATTAGTAGGGTACAGGTATTAGCCCTCCCATCATGCTATACTAATCTATCGAACATCCAACGCCTTTCAATAGAAAATGGCAGACATATATAAGCAAAACATCACAACAAATAAAATCACGGTAAGAATTGCCTATAGAGAATCTCACCAAACACCTTTGAGTTATGAGGGTACCTCTGCTGGATTTGAGCCATTAAATGGGGTATGGAGCAGGGTGGGGAGTTGTAAGTAGCTGCAACTTCTCTACCATCTCTTGGGAAGCTTCATTAGTACAACTACCTCCATCTATAATAAAAAACAAAAATAGACTTTGTTCTTAATTGTACATTTGAAACGGACGCGATAACCTCCCTTTGCTCTTGTCCTACTTCTACTGAAAAGCTACTAAGAACTCTCCTTATAACCAACATTTCTTCCTCATCGGGACCCTCCTCTACTTCATCATAGACTGGTTCTTCCATATATTGCTCCTCAAACACCTTCTCCTCCTCAGCTTCAGGTTCTGCAAACCAACAAATTTGGTAATCAACAAATTAAAGGTGACTAGCTACTCTTTTGTTGGGACATTCAAAAGCAATATGCCCTAGTCCCCCACACCTAAAACATCTTCTGTTCTCCGTACGGATGGGGTTTTGGTTTCTTTGTGGGGGTACAGGCTGTTTTCGTGGGTTAGTGGAGTTTTTTGTTGGAATTTTTGGGGTAAAAGGGGTCTTTAGGCCATAGGATAGGGTATGGGATATGTATATGGCTTGGGATGAGGCTTGAAAGATGCCTTAGTTACAAATTCCTTCCCTCTCGACCTCTTCTACATCTCTACCTTATGAGCTAGAGAACTAAGCTCATCTAAGGTATTATAGGGATACAACTCAAAAATATTTCTGATCCCCTCATTTAACCCAGCCAAACATATCACGAAAACCTGTGTCTCATTCTCCTTTAGAACACATCTCTATGATAGGTGCTCAAACTCATTTGTATACTCCTCTAGAGACTTGCTTCCTTGAACTAATTACTATAATTTGTAATAATTTTTCCTCAAATATTTAGAAGGCAAAAACATGGCCACTAACTTCTTCCTCATCTTCTCCCAAGTTCTGATCTTCTCTTTTCCTTTTTCAGGTCTCCTCTTCTGTAAGTTAATCAACCAAATAGAGGCATGCTTCTTCAACTTCAAGGCAATCAGCTTTACGTTCTTCTCATCAGCAACCTCCTTGAGGTCAAAGACTCTCTCAACTATCTGGAGGTAGTCTAAGAACACCTCAACATCCATTTGACCTTCAAATTCAGGAATATCCATTTGAAATCTAATTTGTCATCCATTCCATCCTACTTCTGCTTGGATCTTCTCTTTTTTTACACCAGGGTAGTCCTCCTCCTTAGCAAAAGGGTTGCTCGAAGCAAACTCTCCTCTTCATATTTTGAATCATCCTTCAGACTGCTCTTCTTCAGGCAAAGATAGTGCTTGATCTGGTTATTCAAGTATTTGACTTGCCTTTCTAGCTCAGCCTTCTCCCTAAGGGCCTATTCTGCTACTTCTTCTTCTGTTGTACTACTAGACATCCTTCCTGTCGGCAAGAAGCACTACCAAGAGAGTCACACAGCTCTGATACCAAAGTTGATATATGTGCAACTCTAATTCAATCAGAGTGTAACAGAGCTGGACAACACCATTATACCTTCAGGCCCTTGCCGACTTAACTAAGCTTTCCTTAGGGTTGAAATAGCAACAATGAAATAAAGACAAAGGAAAGAAAAGGATAAACTTGTCTCTAACTGCTACAGACCAAACCATAGTTAGAAATCACAAGGGCAACAGTCAATCCACACTTGGAGATACGAACCACACCACTTCAAGCATGAACCAAGCTCTACTTATCACTTGATAAGCTTGCCAAAGCTTACTGACAGTCAAGAAGAAAGTTGAGAGTTGTTAGAACAGTCACAAACGAGAGAAGCAAAGCTGCTTCTATTTCATAAAACTCAACATGGTTCAAAATGAATACAGGAGTCTTGCTAACATACAAAGCAAGCATGTTGCTGGCTTGTTACAGAGCTATTGAGGTTTCCTAATCCTGACGAAACCTTTAATTAACTTGGATTATGCTTAGTTACATCACAATGAGCTGCTTACAGCTAATATTATACATAATTATACAGATTAGAACTAAAATATGACAGCTATTGATACTTGTTGTTGGTTGCTTCTGATACGTCCAACAATTGATTTCCATGCATTATTTACCTTTCACTTGATCATAATTGATGCTCACCTCCTGGGTGCTTGCGGTAAATCAGTAATTATTGAGGTAATTTGGTCAGATAAAGAAAATGACCAGATAACCTCTAACAAACTGAAATTCCCAGCTTCTGTTTCAGCATGCTCTGCCAGTGCTTTCCTTCAATTGTTGTTGCTGTAGAAAACGTCTAAGGAAGACAATAAGTTGCACTCTTCTTTCATAGAGGCTTGGAATGCTTGAAAACATAGATTAACCAACAACTCACATTACATTGCTTTCCATAGCTTGCATAAGCCTTAGGAACCCTGCTTGACATGGTTGGAGCTATGCAAAAACTCAGTTCAAGAAACTAAGTGTTGTTCTAAGGTTAAGTTGCCCTTCATGTTAGATCTTGGGGTAGATAATTTCTTCACCTCCTGGATTTCCAAACTCCCCAAGGACCTTTCCTCCAATTCTTCTTTTATGCAGTTGAATGAGGGACTTAATCCCTCCTAATGCGATTCCAACTTGATCATTTGAATGCAGGATCTGCTTGGAATACCCGGTGGGAAAGTCCTTCCCCTGAGATGCTTCCTGATCCAAAGCTAAGGATGTAGTTAAGAGACCTACATCATACTCACCTAATTGAGAGAAGTTTGCCCTCAAACTTGGTAATCCCTAAGAGCTTGGAATACCCGTTCGGAAACGCCTCAAATCTGCCTCATTAATAGTGGCACTTCCTCCATAGTCTTCTGAAAGGTCTAACTTGTATGCTTTTCCATTGACTTGCTCCAATACCTCAAAAGGACCATCTGCCCTTAACACTAGCTTTCCCTTCTTCCTGTTTGGAAATCTCTCTTTCCTGAGATGGATCGAAACTAGATGCCCTGGTTGAAAAATCATCTTTCTTCTCTTCTATTTTGCTGTTGTGGCTACTTTCTCATTATGCTTCTCAATTTGTTATTGAACTTGCTGGTGAAATTCCTTGATTTGCTTGTCCCTCGCATCAGCTTCATTGCGAAACTTCATAGCAGTTGCTTGGGGAGCTAAATCTAAAGGGGTGATTGGATTTTGCACATAACCACTTGAAATGGAGAATAACTGTAGCCTTGTTGGGTACTTTATTAATGGCAAATTTAGTATGAGGCAACTTATTATCCCAACTGCCTTTGTTTTTACTCACCAATCCCCTAACTGAAGTTCCCAATGTCCTATTGGTGGCTTCTGTCTAGCTATCAGTCAGAGCATGGCATGTTGTGCTGAACTTAAGCTGAATTCCCAACTACTTCAATAAGGTAATCTACAAATCACTAAGATACTTGTTGTCTCTATCAGAAACCATAGACCTTAGTATCCCATGTAGCTCAACTGCCTCTTGGAATAAAAAGTATCAACATTAATCTTCATAGCACCATAGGTAGTGTGACATGGAATAAAATGTGTCATTTTGGAGTATCTATCAACTACCACCATAATAGAGTCTTTACCTCTCTGTGTCCTAGCCAGTCCCACTATGAAATTCAAGCTCACATCCTCCCATGGGCTTGTAGGAACATGTGTGGCATATACAACCCTTGAGGTAAGATGTGACTCTCAGATAGCTGGTAAATATAGAACCTTTTTGCCATATTCTATTCATATTTGCTCATCTTGGGCTAGAAATAATCTTCTTTCAGCATAATAAGGGTATTCTCAATTCCAAAGTGGTCAACTAAACTCCCTCGATGAACTTTAGAAACAAGAAGTTCCATGAAACTGCTATTGGTTATGCACAGTATGCTTTCTTTTAACAAGAACCCTTAGTCTATGTGATATAGACAATGGGGGTGTTATTGATAGGCTAAATACTTCTCATTGAAATCTACATCATCAGGATAAAGAATCTTGAGCTTCTCAAAACCAAGGACTCTAGAGTCCAGAATATACAACAAGAAACATCTTCTGGATAGTGCAGCAGCTCCCTTGTTCATATTCCCTAACATGTGATGGATCAAAAAGAGGAATGATTGCACAAACTCTACCAACTTTTTATGCCTGGGGTTAAGTTTCCTTTTTCCCTAGATAAACTTCAAAACTTCATGATCACTATGTAAAATAAATTCTCCTCCTTCTAGATAATGCCTCCAATGTTCTACAGCTCTGATGATTGCATAAAACTCTTTATTATAATTGTTGTTCTTCTTCTTGGCTTCATTGAGTTTCTCACTGAAGTAGGTTATAGGCCTGCCTTCATGAGTTAAGACAACTCCTATACCAACTCTTGAAGCATCACATTCCACCTCAAATATCTTGAAAAAGCTAGGTAAAGCCAATACTAGGGCTGTTGTTATATTTTCTTTGACCAATTCAAAGGCTCTCTAGGCTGTAGGAGTCCATTGAAAGGTCTTGGCCTTGACTAGTTCAGTCATAGGAGCCATCAAGGTACTTAAATTCTTAATAAATCTCCTATAAAATGAAGTCAGGCAATGGAAACTTTTGGCTTGCTGGATTCAGCTTGGTACAAGCCACTCTTGGATGGCCTTGATCTTGTCTTGATCCACCTAGATCCCTTTTGCTGACACAATATAACCAAGAAAGATGACTTGGTTTGTGAAAAAACAACTGTAACGCCCCAAAAACCTTAATCACACAATTACCCAAACATTACGGTAATTACATGATTAGCGCAGCGGATAACGGCCTGAGGCGCTACCGCCGTCCCACTAAGGACAAGGCAAAACCAACCAACCAAGCACACCAACAAAGACAACCAGAACCACAACTGAACCACATTCACCGACACGTCCCCATACATAAAGGAGTTTACAAAAGCCATAAATGCTTAACTTTAACAGTACATAAACACACATAGACCCACACGCTTATAGATCCTTATATATCTCCATACACCACTATCACTTGCTTTATAAGTAACCCTGTACGACGCAAAAGTGAGTGGAGAAAACACTCAGTACACAAACCTCCAACATGTAAAACCGTTTTGGCGCTACGGACTTAATTGGCTTGAGCCTTAGTATGGAAACCTACTAAGTGAAAACTTTCAAATTCAGAGAAACCTTGGAATACCAAACATCCATTTGATGTAGGGAAGGACCTTTATTGGTGGAGGACTATCAGAGAGAAGTACCAACGGGTAATAGGAAAGAAAATTACGCTGATCGGGTAGCAAAAAGAAACCCCCCGACCTATTAGGAAGTTATGACCCTGTCATTTTAGAGGATTGGATACAAGGTTTCAATCGAGGTTCTGGAGTGCTATACAAAGGGCTCTGGGATCTAAGCTTAGCTTCAGTAGTTCTTACCATCCAGAGAGCGATAGTCAAACAGAAAGGGTAAACCAGATTGTGGAAGACATGCTTCGCGCATGTGTACTGGATTTTCAAGGGAATTGGGATCAGTATATTCTACTCGTGGAATTTGCTTACAATAATAGTTATCAAGCCACTATTCAGATGGCGCCTTTTGAGGCTTTGTATGGCAGGAAATGTATAACACCTTTATCGTCTTAGCTCAAAGTTTCACACCGCCCCGCGCCATTCCCCGAGCCAGATCGTCACCAAGTTCACAGTATTTTAAAGGTACACAACTTGTCCAACTATTATGCTTACAGTCAAGTACAGTTTTATTGCATAGATACATTCTAATGATTTTATTGTTTTATAAGTGGTCCAGAGACGTAGTTCTACAGTAGCTAGAGTGAATCCTAGCATTATTTTACCGGCTCCTATTGGAGTAAGCTTGACCTGGCCAGTGTCGACTGCCTAGCAGTCACCCAATCCAAACTCCCTGTCGATTTGGGCATGCGCGTGTGTGAGGTGCTTCGGCATCGATCGTAAGGGATACCACGTCTTATTATTATTATATTTTCAAAGTAAAGCACGACATATACATAGAATTCTTAAAGTTTAAAGACTTCATTGGTTTAGCACGAGTTATTTTGCCCCTTCCCCGTTTTCGAAACGGTTTTACATGTTGGAGGTTTGTGTACTGAGTGTTTCCCCCACTCACTTTTGCGTTGTTTTACTGTTTTGTTTTAGGTGGCCCGAGCTCCATAGAAAAGGGAAAGGTCGCTCAGAAGTAGTTTACTCTCTAAAGTGAAAGGTAGACTTTTGCGTCGTACAGGGTTACTTATAAAGCAAGTGATAGTGGTGTATGGAGATATATAAGGATCTATAAGCGTGTGGTTCTGGTTGTCTTTGTTGGTGTGCTTGGTAGGTTGGTTTTGCCTTGTCCTTAGTGGGACGGCGGTAGCGCCTCAGGCCGTTATCCGCTGCGCTAATCATGTGATTACCGTAATGTTTGGGTAATTGTGTGATTAAGGTTTTGGGGCGTGACAGTTGTCTTTTGATTGCCATATAGCTTCTCCTTAGCTAAAATCTTCATAACTTGTCCTAAATGTTGTTAGTGATCTTCACTGTGGCTGTAAAGCAAGATATCACCAAAATAAACCACAACACCCTTGCCAATCAAAGGATACAACCGATTCAAAAGCCTCATAAAAGTAGAAAGAGCAATTAGTCAAACCAAAGGGCATCACTAGTCATTCAAACAACCCTCCTTTGGTTTAAAATGTTGTTTTCCATTCAAATAGGAAATTATCAAAAAATGTTATATAATAGTCAAAATCTTAACAAATGTTCACTAGTAATGAAGCAATACATTAAATTGTATATTCAGTGAATAACATTAATATAAAATTTATATTGTTATGACAAAAAATAAAGATGATAATGTGCGAAAATATTATTAAACTCATGTAGGATAGAGGATCAAATCGTAGGATCATAGAATCGTATTGCAATTCTAACACATAATATCTAGGTTAAACGAGGATCGTAAGATACTAACTACTTTAAGATCTTAATAAGAGTAAGATCGATGAAAGATTTTTGGGTCGTAAACTCGTAGAATCGTTGATTCGGATCGGGATTTAATAACTATGATTGTGACAACCCGAATATATGGGTTAGTGTGGCTTAAATGGATTGAATTGACTACTTATATCACAAAGGTACACCTTCCTCTTAGGAAGCTTATCTGTGGGAACTCCTCTATTAAGCCTACTTAGTTGGGAATAGTCTCAAGATGTGTGACTTCCTGAGAAGTTTTCCTAGGTAGGGTGTCAGCAAAGACGAACAGCGCTGAAAAGACTTGTGGTGATCGACTTATGGAGCCAGTTGCCGATCCTTAAAGCAATTATCGATAATGCATGCGACCTGGAAGGGGTGGAGGCGTTACAGGTAGTACCAGAGCCAACCCCCAACCGTGAGCTGCGCTAGTGGACAGGAGATCCAAGGGCACTCACCTAGAAGGTAAATTTTTGGATTTCGTTTATGCACAATAAGGATGTTGTGTGCTTAAGTTGGGTTGATTGTGACACCCCGGATATATGGTTATGTGTCACTTAAAGGGATTGAAATTACTACTCATATCACCAAGGTGGACCTTCCTTTTAGGAAGCTCATTCGTGGGGAACTCCTCAATTAAGCGTGCTTGGCTAGGAGTAATCTCAGGATGGGTGACCTCCTAGGATGTTTTCTTGGGCAGCGTATGAGCGAAGATGAATCCCACTGAAAGGATTCGTGTTGATTTGTGGGGGCCAATCCTTAAAGTAGTTATTGATAATTATTGCGGTCTGGGAGCAGTCGGGACATCACAATTATGAATGCATTCATTCCATTCAATCATAATATTTTTGTGCATAAGAATAACACATTAACACAACACAGTCAAATTGGAATGTCATCATCAAAATACATTTATGAAAACTCATAAGAGTTTTCCTTAATACCAACTTGCATGAACATTTGACTAGTTATTAATGCATAAACTTAGGCATATAAATGATGTTGCAAACGTGGAAGTTTATATGTTCGATGATTTGATTTTGAAACTTGACCACAACGTTGATCATGACAGCGTCTGCATGAGTCTCAAGATAGTGACATCAGTAATTAAATTAGAGGTTGGTAGGATAAGTAAAAGTCTATGTTAGTTAATGATAGGAGTTGCTCGTTATGTTAATAGGATTGTCAAATATCGACCTCAAGGAGTTGCATCATATTAGTTTTAGTTCTCGTAATTTGTTATTGAGACGCCACAAGCGAGATTAGTTTCCATTTTGCATGTCTCCCTTCTCTTTAATACGCCCGTGATAAACATGTTTCCATGAGCTATACTTATTTGGGATTACTTTCTAAATTTGACAATTATTGTATTGTTTATGTTTCTACTTATATAGTTTGCATTTCTTTAGTATGAAGTTCATTCATTTGTCTGATTTTTTTGTTTATTTAACTTTTCACTTTACCACATAATCAATCACTTGGCAAATGCGTATCTAGCCTAGGTTTGGTGTATGTTTACTTGCTCTTGCTCACCTTAGTTCTTTCTAAATTTGAAACTACATGTTAGAAGAATATAAGGAGAATAGAAAATCAGAGAACACTGAGTGAGTAGGCTAAAGGAATGCAGCAGAAGAAGATAAATTTCTCATTCAACTTGTGATGCTTAAATAGTTGAACTAAACAGAAGACATGGCTAAAATTAGCAAAAACTGAAAAACAAACTCAACAACCTAGTGAATCATATCCCTTAAATTTAGGACTCTTCAACCGAATAATCAATACAACTTAAACAATGAAAAAATCTAATCCTAAAGCAATTATCTGACACTCCTCCTTACTTTAGGAGCTGCAAATTCCTATCTTCTGCCTTAGAAAATTGAATATGCCTGCTGGAAGTGGCTTAGTGAACAAATCAGCAAGTTGGTCTTCACTTCTGCAATAAATTACAATCACTTCTCCCTTCTGCTGAACTTGTCTTAGGAAGTACAACTTGACGTCGAAATACTTTGTCTTTCCATGAAAAACAGGATTATTTGAAATTGCAATAGCAGCTTGATTATCGACAAAAATTTATGTGCTATCATTCTGCTCCATATGTAAATCACACAAAATCTTCTTTAGCCACAAAACTTGATTCGCTGCTGATGTAGCTGCTATAAATTCAGCTTCTACAGTAGACTGTGCAACAATGTCCTGTTTTTTTGAGCACCATGAAAAAATTCCAGAACCTAGACTGAAACAGTATCCCGAAGTACTTTTCATATCATCAATAGAACCGGCCCAATCGCTATCTGAGAAGCCATATAACTTAAAGTTCTGGCACTTCTGAAACTTGATGCCATAATCAATAGTTCCTTTGATGTACCTCAACACTCTTTTTGCAGCCTTTAAATGCATTTCGCTGGCACAATGCATGAAACGAGATAAGAGGCTTGCTGCGAAAAGAATGTCTGGTCTTGTTGCTGTGAGATACATCAGACATCCAATCAGACTTCTATAATAACCTTCGTCGACTTTATCGAAGCCATCTTCTTTTCTCAATTTCTCCTTTTGATTCATGGGTGTGGTCATAGCTTTGCATTCCTCCATCTGAATCTTCTTCAATATTTCCTTTGCATATTTCTTTTGATAGATGAACACTTCATTCTGGGATTGCTCAACTTCCATCCCAAGAATGAAAGTCATTAGACCCAAATCTGTCATTTCAAAGACTTGCATCATTTCTTCTTTGAACTCCTCTACCATCCTCAGGTTACTTCCTGTCACCAAAAGATCATCAACACAGAGGGGCTCAATAAGAGAATCATTGCCCTTCTATTTCACATATAAAGTGTACTCAGACATGCTTTTGACAAAACCAAGACTGATAAAGTACTCATCAATCTTGGTGTACCATGCCCTTGGAGCTTGCTTTAGGCCGTACAAAGCCTTTTTGAGATAGTACACTTTGTCTTCTTCACCTTTCTTCACAAAACCTTCTGGTTGCTGCACGTATATCTCCTCTTGTAATATACCATTGAGAAACGCTGATTTGACATCTAACTGGAAAACTTTCCAGTTCTTTTGTGCGGCTATTGCTAGCACCAATCTAATGGTGTCCAATCTGGCTACAGGAGCAAAAGTGTCAGAATAATGAACACCATAAATTTGTGCATACCCATTCACAACAAGTCTGGCCTTGTGTTTATTGATGGAGCCATCTACGTTGAGCTTTGTTCGGAACACCCATTTTACACCAATGACTCTCCTATCTTCGGGTTTATCAACCAACTCCCAGGTTTCATTTTTCTTAATCATCAGCATCTTCTCCTCCATTACCTTTTTCCACTTTGGATCTTTGAGAGCTTCTTCATGGTCAGCTGGCTCACAGATTGCTACATTACATCTTTGATAGATGTCTGACAATGGCCTATAACCCCTGACTGGAGGATCAACTTCCATCTCGTTCAACCACTGATCACTTGCTTCTTCAGTTAGGCTCGTCGGGATGTCTCTTGATGGTGCTGCTTGTGGATCCTTCCAATCCCATTTCTCCCTTTCATTAAAGTGCGCATCTCTACTGATGCTCATCTTTTCTGTTTGAGGGTGATAAACTTTGTAGGCTTTAGACACTGAACTGTAGCCTACAAAAATGCCTGGAATTGCCTTCTTGTCAAGCTTGTCACGTTTAGCCTGCGGAATGTGAACAAAGCACACACAACCAAACACTTTGAGAAAATTTAATGAAGGTTTATAACCATACCACGCTTCGAATGGAGTTGTCTCTTTCAAGGCCATTGTTGGAAGTCGATTTCGCAAGAAAACAGCAGTATTTGCTGCCTTAGCCCAGAAGCTTTTCGGTAATTCCATCTCGTGTATCATGCATCTGACCATCTCCATCACAGACCTATTTCTTCTTTCAACAACTCCATTTTGCTGTGGAGTATAAGGCGCTGTAAGCTGATGTTCAATGCCTTCTTCGTCGCAAAATAAATTAAATTCTGTCGACGTATACTCCTTTCCATTATCAGACCGTATGATTTGAATTTTGCACCCAGACTGATTTTCCACCAACCTTTTGAACTTCCAAAAAACTCCAGCCACCTCAGACTTGGACTTCAAGAAAAAAATCCAGCACATTCTTGTGAAATCATCAATAAAAAGAATGTAGCAGAGGCTACCTTTCAAAGATGTTGTTCTTTGAGGTCCCGCGACATCAGTGTGGATTAATTGCAGCTTCTGAGTGGCCCTCCAAGTTGATTTTGGAAAAGGTTTTCTCTTAAGTTTACCAAATTGACAAGCAGCACAACTTGGTAAGTGATCTGTTAGTTGCGGTAAACCTTTCCCCATCTCCTTCTTCCTCAAATTCAGCATCCTTTCAAGTTGGCAATGGCCAAGTCTCTTATGCCAAAGTTCAGTGGCATTGCTGTCATTAGTGTAGGTTGCCTCCTGCTCTGCTGGATCAAATATGAAGCTTCTTCTTCTTACTTTAACCCTTAAAACCTCCTCTCCATTACCATCATAAATAACACAAAATTGTCGATCTCTAAAGGATATTTCAAATCCTTTTTCGAGCAACTGTCCCACACTCAGCAAATTTTGATCAATATCAGGTACATAAAGAACATCAGGAATTGTTTTTGTACCTTAATTGGTTGTGATGGCTACTGTTCCTTTCCCCTTCGCAGGAATGTAGCTACCATTTGCGATTCTAATCTTTAAAGTTGGTGTGGTCTTTAAGTCTTTGAAGAGGGTTTTGTCGTATGTCATGTGGTTTGTACAACCACTATCAATCAACCATGCTTCACAAGAGCTCTTGGTGGCCAAACATTGCGCCACAAAAATATGATCTTCTTCTTCTTCTTCACTGCCGACGACGTGAGCTTCTACTTCTTGCTTTTGGGATTTATTTTTGTAAATTATCGCCTCGTGTCCCATTCGGTTGCATTTGTTGCATTTTGCATCTGGGCGCTTCCAACATTTGAATGGTGGATGGCCTAGCTTCCCACAATGCTGACAAGGCGGATAGTTTTACTTTGAACTTTTACCCTTGCTGCGGTTTTGGTGGTTGCTGTCACTGCTAGATGCTCCACTTTTCTTGTCATACCTTCCTTTGTATTTTCCTTTATGTTTGGCTGGCAGGGCTCCTTCGGCCGCACGTTCAGCCGTTTGTCTTGTCTCATCAACCTCCGTTGTTCCTGAGACTGTAGAGGACTAAGAAGTTCTGCCAAAGTAATTTTGGACAGATCCTTCGTATTTTCCAAGGTGGTGATGGATGCTTCATAGACCTCCGGAGTTGTTACAAGAATTTTTTGCACAATTCTTGAATCAGCAAACTCAGTGCCAAGTAGCTGACCTTGTTCGCTATACTAAGCAATCTGTTTGAGTATTCTTTGATTGTCTCAGACTTTTGCATCTTCACCAACAAAAACTCCCTGATAAGATTCAGCGCTTGCATCCCATGAATCCTCTCATCTTCAGCATACTCCTCTTTAAGGTAGTCCCAAACAGCCCTTGCTGTTTTCAGAGACATAATTCTTGTGAAAATCATTCTAAATCACTTGAATAAACAAGCTTTCGCCTTTGCTTTTCTGGTTCTTCTATCTATGTTGTTTCTGATTTGAGCCATGGTAGGATTGTCGGGAACAGGAGGAATATCAAAATCCTCTTCTATAGCATCCCATAAATCCAAGGCTTCTAGGTAGGTCTGCATTCTAACAGCCCAAAGGTGATAATTTTCACCATCAAAGAGGGGAGGAGCAATCTGAGAAAAATTAGTCTCCATTCTCACAGATCCCTTAAGAATATAGCTCTGATACCAGTATGTTAGAAGAATATAAGGAGAATAGAAAATCAGAGAACACTGAGTGAGTAGGCTAAAGGAATGCAGCAGAAGAAGATAAATTTCTCATTCAGCTTGTGATGTTTAAATAGTTGAACTAAATAGAAGACATGGCTAAAATTAGCAAAAACTGAAAAACAAACTCAACAACCTAGAGAATCATATCCCTTAAATTTAGAACTCTTCAACTGAATAATCAAAACAACTTAAACAATGAAAAAATATGATCCTAAAGCAATTATCTAACACTACAAGATTCATTCTATTGATTCAGTCAAACTTTTTTTGAAGCCGACTCAGTCAAACTTACCATATTCCTAAGTTCCTGGAACCTACTTCACCCCGATCTTTGAAGTTAAAACTATATTGCCTGTGAAGACGATCTTACTTACCACTACTACAATCTACAACTGTGCGCTGGCGACTAAACAGAGTCCGTGTGCTGTGTAACGCCACATTAATTACGTAGTAGTAGTAGTCTCAAATCTGAATCAACTGACACAACAACTAGACCTGGTTATATTGTATACTGGACCACAATTAAAGGTGTATGTAAATACAGAAATAGGCAATACACGTCAAAGCCCTCAACTATTTTAATGAAGTGGAAACCTCCCTCATCTCCTACGGCAAGAATTCATTCATCAGTTATGACTTAAGATTCTTTCAAAAATTCACCAAGCAGTCCACCTGAATAACAAGGAACAGCCATAAAAAGTGTATATGACAATCAAGTATCTCTACAGTATTGCATTTATGTCACTTAAACTATTCACCTTCGTATCATCATGAACCCAGATCTCACTCAACACTCATGAACATAAACACGACATATACAATCCAGATAACCCACATTTTACTATTATTATCATGTAGCCAAACATATATAATTTACAACGGGGTAAATATAAACTAATCAACTAGCTAGAATGGATAACATGTAGTACAAGTTTTTGATGAAGTTAATCTGAATTTTTTACAGAAGGATGGGATCTTTGATGTTGTTCTGGAAATAGCTCTGCTCTGACTTTGAGCTTCATCACTTGTTATGGTATTTCCAGTTGATATTGAGCATCTCATTTTTTCAGCTTTAATTTCAGCCCTTCTTAGCTTCTCTATTATCTTTTCCATTGCTGATGCCCTTTGCTTCTCCAACTTCATCTGAACCAGATATCAAATTCATACTTATTTTGACCATACTTACTCTGGTCTGAACTTCTTCATAATTAAACTTACTGTAAAAATTAAAAAAAAAATTAATAAAAAAAACAAATTGAAGAAAATATGGCCTTTGAGGTTCTAGGTTCGACTCCTGGGAGCAGCAATAGACGTGCATGCCTAGTTTCCCCCATCCCCCATGGGCTAGTAGACCCATTGGGCTCTCCCTTATATAGGAGGCTCAGTAGGTGACCCAATTTACCAATGCAAAAAAAAAAAAAAAAAGATTTTATGCTAGAGAACTATATGAGCAAGGAAGAGAACCAACCTCCAACTTCTGAATAGCTGTTTCGGCCTTAGCCTTTTGGAGATTCTCCCATGCATTTATCCTCGCTTCTTCTTTTTTTAACCTGCATTTTTTGTGACACAAGTTTTAATTATCAACTCATTAACTCAATGTTTTCATTGGATTGGTAAGCTAAATCATCAGTAAGATGATACTTGGAGAACCTGTTGTCTGCCTCTACCAAAATAGAATCCGAGCCCGGATGATCACTGAGTTCCTGACAATCAGAAGTGGAAATTCTGCTTGTGCTAGTTTGTTTATCAATTTGAACATCCCTAACTTCAGATTCATACTCTGGAGATTTGATGTTGTTGCTGTCATTGCTTCTGTTGTTAAGATGATCATCAGGCATCGGTTGAAGTGCAGAATTATCCGAAATGGATGATCGGGGACTAGAGACAACAGAAGAATGACTACTGCTCTCAGAATCTGGGTACATCTGAGTTGCCATGTCCCTTCGTGATATAGTCCCATCAACAGTAGTTTCACCATTTTCATTGCCAAAATGCTGATTATTGATCTCTTCTAGGCTCTCTGTGTTCTTTTCAGCCACTGGATTAACTACTTTGATTTAGCAGAAACTGTAAGTTTTATGCACAGATTGCAAATTAACAAAGAAAAACAAAGACATTACGAGTGTTGGAGGTTAAAATGCTACAAGTCCCACATAATTAATGTGAAATATGTTCTATCTATTTATTATCTTATTCTGGTTCTCGGTGTATAGTTGGGTAGCTATTTCCTGAAGAGAGGTATATAGAAACCTTTGTACTGCTGGCTTTCTACTCTTATCAACAAAAAATACAAAATACACATTCTCCACCTGTTTTTCCTTCTCTCTCGGTGACTTCTTTGAATCTTCACAATTAACATATGAATGGACATAGAGAATGTACTGAAATTCATGACTCGTATGAGTCATTCCAACATATGGTCATTGATTTTAGATTGCAACCTTATTTGAGCTTATATATGGATGACTTTCTAAATTCCCAACATGCATAAAATAGACAAACTTATCCTAATAGGTGATAGGTACCGGAATTTGACATGTTGTTACTAATATCTAGACCTACATGGGATGATACTCTAATATGGGGGGAAAACACTCACATTCTATCTTCCTGTTGGGTTAAAGACGAAGAAGGTACGATGATTCAATTGACAAGGATGAATATAAGAATTGGGGACAAGAGGCAAATTCTTGGACTATTATCTATTGATCTTTGGTTACTATTACTCGGTACTCACACAGCTGATATCTTATGAATTTAATCAAACTAACTCGGTATATAAATCAACCCTGTGAAGGGGCCCAAAGTAATATAAATCCTCAGTCGGTCCAAGTCCATCCCATCAGATGTCTTGGTACATAAAATTGAGATTATTGATAAAGTGTGACAACTGAGATGACACCACGTGAATGACTAGTAGTCCATGCTTCATTGCCAAATATAGTTAAAGTAAGAAAAAAGCATAATTAGAATGAGGAAATGAGTAGTCCAAGTAGAAACCTTGGTCGGTGGTAGGAGTAGAAGAGGTGCTCCAAAGGTGGAGCCAGTCAGGGTGAGAAGGATGACCGGGGAAAGACCTCCTTCTGTGAGCCTCAGCAGCGGCAATACGTTGGTGGAGGCGGGCATGGACAGAGGCAGGTGACTCCACGGCCACAGAATTCCTCCAAGTTCCGCCGTTAATGACACCCATACCCAAAACAGGGGAGGGGGAGAAGCCATAGGAGGAATTGAAGCTGCCGGGACCCAAAGGGCCGCTCTTGGACTTTTGCCTCCTCTGGTACTTATTATGAGGAATGGGAACCCCAGTGGCATAATAGTAATTATTGGGAGCAGTACCAGGGCTAGAAGAAATCCACCTCTCAGCATCATCCCACTTGGATGGAAACGCCCTCCCACTGCTACCACTACCCAAAGGCATCAATGCTGCCGCCGCAACGTGTCGTCTGTGGTGTTGGTGTGGGACCCGCTCGGAGGACCAGCCCTTGGCCATCACATACACCTCCTCCTCGCTGCACGGGGACGCTCCCGGGCTCCGGAACGTGGCCGACAGTGTGCGACTGCTCATCCGTTTCTCCACCATTTCTTCATTCTATGGTTTCCTTCTAAGCCTCTCCTTCTTGATTGTTTTAATAACAAGAATACCAACCTGGGGGTTGTTAATGTTTGCTAGTATTTTTGGCCCGTTGGAGGACTTTGATTTTTTTTTTGTAAGGTTGTGTGAGTGATTAGACAGAGCATGGAGGGGTCTTTTGTCCCATTTCCATTTGGCTGCTTCTGAATTCATTGTGCAATCGATTGAGGACTTTGGAAATTTGTGAAACCTGTAAAGTTTATTTGTTGATTCGTAGCAAAGTGAGCTGTATTTAGGTTTGTTACTCCATTTTTAGGTGTGGACAAGGGAATAATAGAACCTCCCATACCAAATGATTCCCTTTCATCAGCTGGTTTTAGTATTAATGGAACTACATTGATTGATTAAGGATAGAGTAGGCCGATAGAACTGTTGTTAAACTTTTCAAATTAGTAAAAAAATGTCATTGAATTTTAAAACATTTAGTGATTGCCACTTAACTTCTTAAAAAATAAAAAATATCACTATTACTTGTTATAGCATATTATAGGACCTAGGAAAAATTCTATATTGTCCCACGCGGTGTATGATGAGTCAAATGAGTTGTATTAATATTTAGGGGGTTTAAATGCATTTTATTGTGATGTTCAAGGGAATCAAAATAATAAAAATCAAAAGAGTCGCCAATTAATTTTTAATGAGAATTAATAAACTTGAAGTTAAACTCCATAAATCACAAACCATGAGATTCAGATTCGGGGTGAGGTTACGAATTCGAAAGTAAAAACTCTGGAATTCACACGTTCAAAGAACGAACTCTACTAAATCGCTTAATTTAAAGAAAGAAGTAGAAGAAGAGAATTAATTAATTTAATTAATGTTATTTAGATGCATGCAAATGAAGGAATCAAAATGAAAAATAAAATTCAATAAACAAATACAGATAATAAAATGAAATAGAAGAACATAAGCACAAATATTACAAGTTAACATTTAGTCAATTTGATTAGAGCATCAATATTATTATTAAGTCAGATTTACATGTCAAGATTATGAATGCAAGAAGAAGAGATGATGATGAAAAATAAGAAGAAGAAAGATGTAAAATCACCTACTGTCAATACTCCTAGGATGATTTTGAGGTCTGAAAAAGAGTAGAAATGAGGTTGTATTTATAGTGGTGGAGGTGAGTTTATTTATGGTGGTAGATGAGAAAATATTGAGAGGATAAAATCAAATAAATGATGATTTTATTTAATTTGGAAAAGAGAAAAAGAATTAAATAAGATAAAGAGGGATTTGATTTGGTTTGATTTATGGAATTTCAACATGTGAAGAATGTGTGCATTTCAAAAATCTTGGCATTTAATCCTAAGTTAAAAATAAAGCTAAAAAATGATCAAAATAAAATACATAATTACAAAGCTGAATTAAATGAGAAAATTCAGTGCCTACAGTTAACCCCCACTTTGATCGAGTCTAAGTAGGACGCTGGTCAAAGTATTCTTGATGATTGTTGGCACTTGGAAGCGGTATCCTATGCCTGATGTCGGTTGATGCTTGGAAGCAAAATCTTGCGCCTAATTTTTGGTGACTGTCATTCGTGTTTGGTAGTAAGTTGATGATGCTACGGCCTGTCGTTCTTGTCTGGCTGATGATGATGATTTGTCATTCTTATCTGATTGTACACTACTCTTGTTTGGCTGATGATGATGCCATGTCATTCTTGTTTGAGTGTCCGCCATTCTTGTCTAGCTGATGATGATGATTCGTCATTCTTGTCTAAGTATTCGCTAATCTTGTCTGGCTGATGAAGATGATTTCTCATTCTTGTTTGACTATCCGCCATTCTTGTTTGGCTAATAAGGATGATCTGTCATTCTTGTCTAACTGTGCTCCATTCTAGTTTGGCTGATGATGTGGATGTAATATCCACTGTTGAAGATGACGTAGATGCGGTATTTGTTATCGACGCAAATGCGATATCCTTGGATGAAGATAACATAGATGCGATATTTTTTGTCGGGGCTGATGCGATATCCTTTGCTGAAGACGACGTAGATGCGATATCTGTTGTTGGATTGGATGCGATATCCTTTGTTGGAGACGACGTAGATGCGATATCCTTTGTCTAAAGACGACGTAGATGCGATATCTCTTGCCGGGTAGGATGTGATGTCCTTTGCTAAAGACGACGTAGACGCGATATCTGTTGTCGGGGCGGATGCCATATCCTTTGTTGAAGATGACGTAGATACGACATCTGTTATCGGGGCGGATGTGATATCCTTTACTAGAGACGACGTAGATGCGGGGCGGATGCAATATCCTTTGTTGGAGACGACGTAGATGTAATATATGTTGTCGGGTTGGATGTGATATCCTTTGTTGGAGACGATGTCAATGTGATATTCGTTGTCATTCTTGATGATCACATTCAGGTGATTTTTCAATTCTTGAGAGTATAATTAAAACTTCGAAGACCCAAAGTCTTTTTAGGTGCTCATCATTCTAATTTGTCTCGTCAAGATTTCGAGTTTAATCTTTAGATAATATTTAGGCTTTACCTCACATAGCCCCGAGTGTGTATCTGCAAGTGACGACCTTGTTGTTCTCTGGTATTCCAAGCTTTCTCATAAGCTAATTCTTCATGCCAGTGAAGATTGCTGAGTTGGCAATTGTCAGCGCCCAGTGATGACCACGATGATATGCATGCAGTTGGTTTGTTATTCTACATGCAATGCAAAGACTTGAGACTTATGATGCGATTATATACTCATGTACAACTTTGAGTTTCATGTGCTTCACTTCTCAATGCAGCCTAGCGCACACCTCTTAATGACGCCAATGACGAATGCGCTATCCACATATTCACATTGTAGTGCATGTTGTGCAATGCTACCATGTTGAGCGCCCCCACTTTTTATTTCCAGCTTCCCACAATGAATGTAAAGAAATCCTAAGTATCAACTCAATTTTGAGGTGAGTTTCAGGACAGGGCAATAGGAAAAATTATCCTTTGAGTTTTCCCTCGAGCTGTATAGTCATTCTATTGAGGCACGAAGATGATTACATATGAGAAGCCAAGTGGTCTCACATACTTGACACATGAGCCATCTTTTGCGTTGCTATCATTAAAACATTCAGGGAGCTAGATGTTGTGGATGTTAGGTGATGAGTAAGCCCCCAGTTGAAATAGTACAAAACAAGGGATTACAGGAAGACCTAATTTGTCGCATTTATCGTAGGTTGCTTGAAGGGTTGGTTGGGCAACTCGACAATGATGTCATGGTTAGAAATCCCAAGTATCAAGGAAGCCCAAACGGTTTTTTAGGCAAGCAGTCTTGATTTCGCCTTCATTTTCTCTGTGTTTCTTGGTTCTTTTGCTTAAGTAGAAACATGTATGCACACCAAGCGCCCAACACAAGTGAACAACTGTCTTCAGATAAGTCAGGATGATTGACCAAGGTGGGTGTTGTCTTGAATATGGGAATGGTAGGGAAGATGGTTTGAAAGGGGGCTTGTGAGTTGTTAGAGCTTGATGATGGCGAGATGAGCCTATGGATGTTTAGGGTGAGAGTAGGGATCGGATGTTGTAAGATTCGAGAGTTTTATTAAGAGTAATTACTTTGGTTATGGGTCTAATTTGGGTTTAGTTATTTATTCATAGGATTATTGATTAATTTTGTATTTTATGTGATTATATTTGTATTTATTTATTTATTAGTATTAGAATTTTCGTGAGGAGTCAACGTATCAGTGGACTTATTATATTATTTAGTAATTGGGTTATAGATTGAGAAAGGAAGGGAATAGGAGAAAGAAGTTATTATTATTTGGAGAGTTAAACATGAATAATAAAAGGGATTAATTCCCTTGTTCCTTTTTTTTGTTTTTCACGGAAGAGAGAAAAGAAAAGGGGAAAAGCCCCTGTTTCCTTTTGAGGGCAGAACACACGCACAGGAGAGAGAGAGAGAGAGAGAGAGAGAGACAGAGAGAGAGAGACAGAGAGAGGAAGCGGCGGCGGTGCCGCTTGGCCGCCGGCCGTCAACTGCAAGAAAGAAAGGGAGTCGGGTGGCCCTTCTTCTTCCTTCGAGCGACACACAAAGAGAGCAAAAAGGAAGGGGTGTTTGATGGTGGCGGTGAGGAGGAGAGCAGCGGCGGTGGCGGCGCCGCCTGGTTGCTGGTTATCGGCTGCCGGTGCACAAGTAGAGATGCTTGGGTCCCCGTCACTGGTTGCCGATGCGCAAGGAAGAGAGGGTCGGGGAACCTCTTTTTCTTCCATTCGAATGACATTCACAGAGAGAAAGGGATAGGGTGGTGAAGGTGGTGCAGGCCTCGGCGGCGGTTGCACGGCGGTGACAGGGTCGTGGTGGTTCGGCGCACGCGAGAGGGGGAGGCAGCGGTGGTACAAGCCTAGGTTTCCGGGGCTGGGCTTGGACAGTTGAGGTGTTTAGCGAACTCCATTCCGAATTCAATTGGTAATCAATGTGGGTAATCTCTGTCCCCTCTTAATAACTATTAAGTTTCAGGTTTAGTTTACAGATTTTGAATACTGAATTTAAGTCTGAAATTTTCGATCCCGGAATGGTCGGATTGAATTATGTAACCGAGTTGGAAGTTAGATGGTACTTGGGTTGAACACTGAGCATCAGGGTTTGTTCGGGATGGTGTATGTGAGGAGGGGGCTTGGGTTGAATTGCGAAATTGAAATGTTTTGGGTTGAATGATTAATAGTATGGGGAGCTTTAAATTATTTTATTTATTACTTCTGTTATGCTATATACAAATATTCATTTGAGTTACGACCTAATTGGCCCTTATATGTGTAAATATGTGCATATCATGCTAGAATGGATGAGTTTTGTATATTAGAATAACGTTCATTTGGTTATTCGGGAGCAAAGTACCCATATATTGATCTTGGATAAGTTATATGCTTAAAGAAAGAAATTTGGAGTTTATGGTTAGATGGTTGGGTATTTATAATGTTGTATTGACCCTCTAGTCTAGTGTCAGTGGAAATTAAATTGCTTGTTAATCGTTATATGTGAATTTAATTAAGTCTCTATGCACAAACTTATATCCCTTTTATTATGGTTTTGTGTGATTAAAAGGTGTTTGTATGATTTTTGATTTAAAAGAAAGGTTTTCAAGTGAATATTTTAGGGTGTGTTAAAAAACGTTTTCATTTCTAAGTCGTTGATACTTATTAAATAGATTTAGCGTAATTAAAGAAGACTCGTTCGAGTACTTCTTTTAGATTTCTTTAATGGAAAAAGGTTGGAAATTAGCTAGTTGGGCTATTTTGATTTGAATGAAAGATATATACCTACTTTATATACATTTATATACGATTTGGAAAACTTTTGAATGAGAAGTGTATGGTATGGAATTGTTCTGCGATTTACGAGTTTGAAATGGTTTTCGGGCTAGGTGTATTGCACTAGGTACTGTGGACTAATTGGAAAGTCGGGTTACCACCTGTAAAGGGGAACCGAATCGGCTAGGTATATAAAGTCCATTGACGTTAGAATTTCCTGGGAAGTTAAACTAACTGTCTTAAGGGGGAACTGGCCCTGACTGGAAAGTGCTGAAAGTACCCTACGCCCATGGTATTGATATTTTCGTATAATGGAAAGAAGGAAGGATTATTTTAAACTGTTGGTTCATTGGAATCGGTTACACATTATGGTTATGAATGGATGGAAAAGGGAATTTGAATAAGTTTAATACGTATTTTGAACGTGTGAGTTACTCTTTAAACATGGGAGGTGTTAATGTTCTTATTTAGAATGGTTTTGAAAGGTTTGGAAGTATGAAGGGTATTCTACTTGATAATTGCTAAGTTTATGAAATGTATTCAATTGTGTTCAAACTAAGTTTCAAAAAGATTCTTGTGATTTGAATAAGAACTTACTTTGTTATAAATGATTATATATGTGATTTTCGAGCTCTTTACGTGTGTTTTATAATTACACTGATGCATTGTATGAGAATCTTACCTTGATTGTTGACTTTGGAGGCTAAATGGGATGTATGACTTACTTAATGGATAACTAAGTTAGAATGATGATGTGCATTGAGTTGGTTGTGGCCTAGTAGAACACTAAGAGTACTTGCAATGCCCCTCTGATGACTTCCTGACTGTTTTCATGACTAAAAAGGTTACCCATTCCCCTGTAGTTGATTTGGAAGTTTTGAGATTGTTTAACTACCTCACACGAGACATGTAGATGCTTGAATGGAAACCTTATACCTAGCTTCGTACTAGATGAGTTATGAAGCGACCAAGAGACGCATTTATATCTTTCATTATACTTGGGAGAATGCAGGATTAAGATGACTCCCGTTTTTAAGTTACTTGAATCTTGATGGTTGTTCCAGGGTACAAGTTACCCACTGAGCTGTGGTTTGCTCATACCGCTCTTTCTCTCCCCCCTTACAGGTCAAAATGAAGATGAGGAGTTAGCTGCATGTAGAGAGACAAAAGTATTCCTAGTTGTTTATGTAGGAAGTAATTGTTTTGTAATTGAATTGTTTTATAAATATATTTGGAATGTTTGGGTTGTTTGATGCATTTAGATTGCTCTCCGAGCGTGTGGCTCGTGATATACTCTGGCGTGTGGCTGTTTAGTTTGTTTTTGGTTTATTTTGTTTATTTACAAGGATGTAAGGCTTTAAGCCTGGGATACGTCCGTATTACAAAGGGAACTCTGCCGGATTTTCCTCAGAAAATTTTGGAAATTAGTTTCTAAGTTCTCCTTTTTACCTTTCTCAACCTTAATTAGGTTGAGATTGACCTTAACATCCTTATTAGGGAGCGGGCTGTTACAGATGTAATGGACAAGGTGATGAATGAATGGCTAGTTTGATGAATAGAAGTAGGCGAGATGGTCGATAGTGGAGAATTGTGTCTCATGGGTTCATCTCATTGTGGAAGAGATGGTCGAATGGCTATGGAAGAGTGGAGGTTCAAATTGTTCAATGGATTTGGTTATGAAGGGTGATCAAAGTCTAATGAGAAAAGTGGGTGCACTTGGTGACAGGAAATTTAAGAGTTCTACATCGTCCTTAAAGACTAAGGTTCCGTCTCCTTTTGCCTAGCCAGCCTAGTCAGGTTTTCGGGCTAGCCGCTCTTTATTCTCTCTCTCAAAGACCAAATGATTGAATGAGAGTTTTTCTCTAAAGTAAATTGCAGCGACCGTGCCTCAAAGAGGTTTTCCTACGTATCCATTATGGAATTAGGCCAATTGTAGTTCGTCAGGTGCAACTTCAAAGGATGGATGCCTCAAGGAGACTTTAAGATAAGCTAGAGGGTTATAGGGTGAGGGGAGATGCGAAGGCTTGAAGTGAAGGAATGTGTACAAGTTACTTATTTAGATCGACAACTGCCTCTTACGCCGCTTCTTCTTTTTTCTTTGATTATTTTTTTCTTCCTTTTTTTTCTTTTCTTCTGCTTTATTTTTTTGAACTTGACGACCTCAATCTATATTTCTCCTATCAATTTTGTTTGCCACTCGCAATACATTACTTGGATTAGGCGAGTCTAGGGATGAGGTAGTCATAGAATCAATGATCGGGTTCGTGGTGGTGGTGGTGGTTTAAAAGATGGTGAGAGAGGGTAATGATGCAGCAAAGCGGCGAGGTGAAAATGAAGGGGATGATGATGTAGGTGGTCAAATGGTTGGAAGCCTCCTATCCTAGGCATGCCTTGTCGAGCTGCATGATTCAATAGATGGGGAAATTCACGTTTAGACACTAATGGTCGCTTTGAATTCTCTCCTTTTGCCTAACCTGTTGGGTAAGTGTTTAAGTTAGCTTCTCTCCTCTTAATTTTCACTTATTTACCTCTCCTTTTGCCGAACTTGTTAAATGAGTGTTCAAATAGGCCTTGGTTTGTGTTTTGGATGTATCTCTCCTTTTCGCCTAACTTCGCTTTGGCGGTGAAGTCGGCCTTTCTTCTCTCTATTAACCTTGGACTTGGGGTTGGACAAAAAAAAAAAAGCTTAGAGAAGGTTTGATCAAGATGTGAGATGGAATGGAAAATGTGAGAAGATGGTTGTGTCAGACTTGGACGGTCATTTGGGTGAGTGAGCTCTTCTATTCAAATTAGTAATGCAAGCATAAGTGATGGAAATCGGCCCACGCTAAGTTTCCCAAGCCCAATCAAGAAGGCCAATTGGAAACTCCAATCTATAGATAGGGTCCTTCATCGAAAGACTCCAGTCAAATCAGGTCCAACAAAGAAGATTCAGTTCAACTATATGGAGTTCAATTAGGCCAAAAAAGGAAGATACAAAGTAGAAGTCCAAAGGCCCATTCACATGGTGTGCTTCTTGTTTTAAGAGGATGTTCAAACATCCTAAAGTGAATTAAAGCCCACAAGTTCACGTCCAAAAAGGCCAATCAACTTCTAAGTTCAAGGACTGCAGAAGCAAAATTCAAATTGAATTTCACAATTTTTTCTTTTGGATGTAACTTTTATATTTTAGCTTTTTAGTTAGTTTTGTGTGATTCATATTATTCTCTTATTATATGGAGTCATGTAAGATGCCAAGTAAGTTATAAACTTGAGCATCAAGTCATAGGAGTCTAAATTAGTCTAGAATATTCTCAAATGTTCTAGAATGTTCTAGAAAGTCCAGTGTGTGTGTGTTAGACGTGTGATTGAGTAGTTTAGGCATGTGATTGGTTGCTTTGGCACCAAGAATCAGTTATCCTAGATAAGGTTGGCTTATTTTGTAACTAATCCATATTGAATTAGGAAAGCCAAGTCCTATTAGGATAAGGTTGTTATAACTAACTCTCCTTAGGATAAGGAGTCCTAATCCAAGGAAGAGTAAGCTTTCTTAGGCGTCTAGTACTAGGATATCTTGGCTTGTACACCAAGTAGGACTATTCCTAGCCATACTAGACTGGCTTGCACACCAATTCTAGAGTCACAGTCCATATAGGACTCTATTAGTATAAATAGCTAGGCTTATAGCCTTTCAAAGACAATTAGTTTATCAACCATGAACAGAATGAAGCTTTTAGCTTACCCCTTGACTGTTTCGTGAAGAACCTCGTTTAATATCTTCTATTGTATCTTGGTTTGGCAACCAAGTGGTTAGGAAGAGCTTGATCCCTAAACCTAGAAGGTGTTTCTGTAACTAGGTTGAAGGTCAAGTTAGCCCTAGGGTTTCTTTCTTGTAGTGTTTCTCTATCAAGATAGATCCCTTGAACTATCTTGTTACTCATTATCTTTCTATCAATATAGTTAAGATAATCCATAGGCTATCAATTCCTCTCTCTCACCTCCCTCAAACGTCCCTCCCATCTCTCTCCCACAAACGTTCCCCCATCTCCCTCTCTCTCTCCATAACAAACTCTCAACAAACTTCCTCTCTCATCTCCAACACACTCTCCCTTTCTTCTCTCTCAGAGGCCTCACGCCAAAAAGTTTCTCCCTCCCTCATCACCCTCACGTCACTCACCCTCTTTCCTCTTCAAGAATCAATCTTTCTTGTTTCTTGAATCCACTAAAGACCTCACGTCATAAATAGCCTCCATAGATCCTGGTATTCATGTGAATTTCCCCTTTCTTTCCTCCATTTTCACGTGAAGCATCGCACTCTTTAGTTTGGTTTCACATGTATTGATTATTACTGGATCAAGATTCATTCTTTCGATCCCGTAATACATCAAAACTGGTATTAGAGCTCTAGGTTATTGTTGAGTGCAACCCTGAACTCCACATAGTTAACCGAAACACATAACATTCAAATCCAAACACATAACCTTCAAATGCTCAGTGTCAACCTGACATTCCAAACTCCATCCTATGGCGTTTGGAGCAAAAGCAATGAAGGTGATGATCCTACTGAACAATTAAAACAAGAAAAGGCTAAACTGGAAGCAAGAGTCGCCTACCTCTCTGATCAACTGAAGCGATACATGAATTTACAGTTCAGAACACTACGGGGAACTGAGGAAGAAAAGGTCGTCCCCAACAATCCTAGCAAAACTGAGCATTCTACTAGCTTAACCAGGAGGCCATGACAATCTAGGCTTCCTCCAAGGGAAGAAAGACTCGACTTCAAAGTTGACATCCCTGAATTCGACGGTAATCTTGATCCTGAAATCTTTCTTGATTGGATTCAAACTTTTGAAAGAGTCTTTGATCTGAAAGATGTACCTAATGAAAAGAAAGTGAAGTACATTGCTCTTAAACTTCGAAAGCATGTTAGTATTTAGTGGACTAACTTACAGAAGAAGAGACAGCATGCCGGGAAAGAAAAGATCCGTACTTGGGAAAAGATGAAGAAGAAACTCCACTCCAAGTTTCTTCCTGTGAGTTATTTCAAAGATAACTACTTCAGGCTGCAACAACTATCCCAAGGGTCCAAAACTGTTGAAGAGTACACGAAAGAATTCGAACACCTACTCTGGAGGTGTGATCTGAAAGAAGATGAACCTCAAACTCTTTTGAGGTATCTTGCTGGACTGAACGAAAACATAAGGTATGTGGTGGAATTTCAACCTTATGAAACTCTTGATGAATTGAGTACTTTGGCTAACAAAGTGGAACAACAAAGAAAAAGAAGGGGCAAGGAGACGCCAAACAGGCACCCTAGTTCCCAAAGAACCACCTACTCGCCTCAGAATCACACTCCACAAAAAAGCCAAACCCCTCCCAACCGATCGCCACAAAAATGCCCCAAGCACCCTCCCAAGCCGCCCCAAAACCTGTCCAAGCGATGCCAACAGACAAAAGGAGGTGCTTCAGGTGTCAAGGGCTCTGTCACTATGCTTCTGAATGCCCTAATAAGAGAGCCATCACACTTATGGAGTTCCAAAATGCTCTCTTTGAACTTGAACTGGAGGATATCGATGGCGAGGAAACCGACGCCTGACACAATGAATATGAAGAAGAGGTCGTGGAAGTATGAGGAGAGTAATGAATAATTCTCTAGTTCCTGAAGATCTGCAACAACGGGAAGCCATCTTCAATTCTCGTTGCACTATGCAAGGGAAAGTTTGTTCTTTGATCATTGATGGTGGAAGTTGTACCAATGCAGTTTCAGCAACTATGGTGAACAAGCTTCAACTTCCTATAAGCGCACACCCCACGCCATACATTGTCCAATGGCTCAATCAGGGTAAAGGCTTAAAGGTGAATCTACCCTGTTTGGTAAGCTTTTCTATTGGAAAGTCTTACCAAGATTTAATCTGGTGTGATGTACTACCTATGGATACCTATCATATTCTACTTGGAAGACCATGGTTATTTGACCAAAGTATTACACATGATGGAAGAGCTAATACCCACACACTGATGGTGAAAAATAAGAAGGTTACATTAGCTCCTTTAAAGACATCACCAACAATTAGGAATGATTCGAAACTCATATCATTCATGATCACTAAATGCCCTGAGTTTAGTGAACACAAGGAGGTCATTCCTACATCCACTAGACTCGTGAAGTTAGCAGAAACGCTCCGCATTATCATCCCTCACGAGAACTCAGTTGGAGAGGCCTCATCCAAGCCTAGTCAACGTGAACTCCAGCCTGCAAGAGATCACGTGAACCCTAGTGCTGTTCCAAGGGTTCAAGACTTATCCGTTGGTCACGCTAAGGGAAGAATTTAGAAGAAACTTGTCCTTCCAAACGCCCTAGTGATTGCAAGGAAGATGGAAACCAACATGATTCAGATTCAACTAGGGATTGCTACTATTGACAACGCAAGAAGTCTCCTTATATGGTTAGTCACACCTTGTGATCTAACTAATGTTCTTTTTACTATTATGAGGCTTATGAATCAGGTTTTGAAGTCCTTCATCAGCAAGTGTGTCAAGGACACATTCATACATCACAAGAGTGAGAAAGATTGAATCTTTCACATCATCTCAGTTCACATGAGAGCACTGGTTCACGTGAAGATTACTAGAGCAACCTTCATCCTCGTGAAGGTCCTGATTCACGTGGTGATTACAGTTGGGCCAATTGAAGTCTTTGAACTTGAACCTCCAAGTTTGATGACAAACTTCTTTCAACAAGAGGGGAATGATGAAAATCAGCCCACGCTAAGTTCTCCAAGCTCAATCAAGAAGGCCCATTGGAAACTCCAATCTATAGATAGGGTTCTTCATCGAAAGACTCCAGTCAAATCAGGTCCAACAAAGAATATTCAATTCAACTATATGGAGTTCAATTAGGCCAAAGAAGGAAGATACAAAGTAGAAGTCCAAAGGCCCATTCACATGGTGTGCTTCTTGTTTCAAGAGGATGTTCGAACATCCAAAAGTGAATCAAAGCCCACAAGTTCACGTCCAAAAGGCCCATCAACGTTCAAGTCCAAGAACTGCAGAAGCAAAATTCAAATTGAATTTCACAATTTTTGTTTTTTGGATGTAGCTTTTTTATTTTAGCTTTTTAGTTAATTTTGGTGTGATTTATATTATTCTCTTATTATTTTGAGTCATGTAAGATGCCAAGTAAGTTATAAACTTGAGCATCAAGTCATATGAGTCTAGATTAGTCTAGAATACTCTCAAATGTTCTAGAATGTTCTAGAAGGTCTAGTGTGTGTGTGTGTGTTAGGCGTGTGACTGGTTGCTTTGGCGCCAAGAATTAGTTATCCTAGATAAGGTTCGCTTATTTTGTAACTAATCCATATTGGATTAGGAAAGCCAAGTCCTATTATGATAAGGTTGTTATAACTAACTCCCCTTAGGATAAGGTCCAAGGAGGAGTAAGTTATCTTCTGCGTCTAGTACTAGGATATCTTGGCTTGCACTCCATGTAGGACTATTCCTAGTCATATTAGACTGGCTTGCACGCCAAGTCTAGAGTCATAGTCCATATAGGATTCTATTAGTATAAATAGCTAGGCTTGTAGCCTTTCAAAGGCAATCAGTTTATCAACCATGAATAGAATCAAGCTTTTAGCTTACCCCTTGAGTGTTTCGTGAAGAATCTCGTTTAATCTCTTCTATTGTATCTTGGTTTGGCAACCAAGTGGTTAGGAAGAGCTTGATCCCTAAACCTAGAAGGTGTTTTTGTAACTAGGTTGAAGGTCAAGTTAGTCCTAGGGTTTCTTTCTTGTGGTGTTTCTGTATCAATATAGATCCCTTGAACTATCTTGTTACTCATTATCTTTCTATCAATATAGTTAAGATAATCCCTAGGCTATCAATTCCTCTCTCTCACCTCCCAAAAACGTCCCTCCCATCTCTCTCTCACAAACGTTTCCCCATGTCCCTCTTTCTCTCTCCATAACAAACTCTCAACAAACTCCCTCTCTCACCTCCAACAAACTCTTTTCTCCCTTTCTTCTCTCACAAAGATCTCATGCCAAAAAGCTTCTCCCACCCTCATCACCCTCACGTCACTCCCCCTCTTTCCTCTTCAAGAATCAATCTTTCTTGTTTGTTGAATCCACAAAAGACCGCACGCCATAAACAACCTCCATAGATCTGTAACTAGGTTGAAGGTCAAGTTAGCCCTAGGGTTTCTTTCTTGTGGTGTTTCTGTATCAAGATAGATTCCTTGAACTATCTTGTTACTCATTATCTTTCTATCAATATGGTTAAGATAATCCCTAGGCTATCAATTCCTTTGTCTCACCTCCCTCGAATGTCCCTCCCATCTCTCTCTCACAAACGTTTCCCCATGTCCCTTTCTCTCTCTTCATAACAAACTCTCAACAAACTCCCTCTCTCACCTCCAACAAACTCTTTTCTCCCTTTCTTCTCTCACAAAGGTCTCATGCCAAAAAGCTTCTCCCACCCTCACCACCCTCACGTCACTCCCCCTCTTTCCTCTTCAAGAATCAATCTTTCTTGTTTGTTGAATCCACAAAAGACCGCACGCCATAAACAGCCTCCATAGATCCTGGTATTCACGTGAATTTCCCCTTTCTTTCCTCCATTATCACGTGAAGCATCCCACTCTCTAGTTTGGTTGCACGTGTATTGATTATTACTGGATCAAGATTCATTCTTTTGATGTAACAACCCAAGAAAAATCCCCCTTTAATACGTGTGATTAACGTCGTTAATCAAAATTAGAAAAGAATTAATTTGTAGATTAAATAAAGCGCATGCTCCTTATTCCTTCTCCTTTATGATTTTACTTTACTTTATTTATTTTATAATCAGTGAACGTTTTTGCAGGGCTTGAACAGTGCAACGTGTTCCTTTCTAATTTTTTTTGGGAATGTATCTCCGCTAATAATATCTCTTCTCGACCAAAGTTAAAACTACTCTCATCGAACTTAACCCCATTCTTTTTAGGATGATTTTATAGATGTTTTATGGTGTTACTTATGAAAAAGTAAAGTGAGAGCTACGTTTACTATGGGTCATCAGGAATAATTTTTATGAGTAGTATATTTTGGGTAATTGAATTGGGGTTTGTATATATAGGATATGGGAGAATACGTTGATAAAATTTTTGGGCCTTGGGGACCTTGGGCCAGCCGAGAACAAGGGAGAAGGAGGGGCTTGGTTTCTTTTTATTGGGTAAATTGCTTATATATATAGGAAGGTGGAGGAGGGAGTGTTAGAAATTTTTTTAAACACTTCAACTCATTCTATCATTCTCATTCAAAGTGTGGAGACTCCTTGTCTTCCTCCCCCAAGCAGCCGACCACCACCACCCTAGCGCTGCTGCTGCCGCCGCCAAGACGCCACCGGAGCCAGCTCCGACCACCGCCGGCCGGCCGACGCCGCCCCCTTGCTCTCTTGTTGCTTTTGTTCTTCTTCCATTCAAGTGTAAATCCTTCCATCTCATTTCTCCTCTTCAAGTCTTTAGAGTTTATGAATCAAATCTAAGATTCTCTTTATAAATGGTGGTAAATTTCATATTTTAGAGGGGTGTTCTTGAGTTCTTCAAAGAAAGAAGGAAGATTTTCAAGTTGGAAGAAAGGAAGTGGGTGAGTTCTTGGTAAAACCTTGTTATATTGGTTGTTTTAAGTAATCTTCGTATAAAAACAAGCATGCATGTAATTTTAGAGGGTTAATTCTCTGTGATAATATGGAAAAGTTAGTGTATCTGAGGTGCGTGTTTATAGATTAGGTGTAAATGGGGATTAAAAAGAGTATTATGGTGTTGCATGTGTGAATTGGTGCTAAATTGTGAATGTAGATGTGGCTATGAGGATGCATGAGTTTAAGAGAAATGTGTTTGGTGTTCTCTTGACTTCTTAAGGCTGAGTTTCTGTGTATCTAAGGGTAATAGGATGTTTCATGAAGAATCATTGGTTAAATCACAAAGATTTAAGCATGCATGTGAGTGTTTGAACATAAAGGTTTATGCTGGTTGGATTCGTGTTTTCCAGGAAGTAAAGGAAAGGATTTTTGGAACATTAAGGTTTGATTAGGTGGACAAAAGTGTTAGATAACACCCGGTTTTTACGGATCGGCTTTTCGTTGTGTATTTTAGAAATTATGACCAAAACCGTAAAACCGTACAAATCTGGAAATTTAGTGACGGCAGAATGGAAATAGCTATTTTTCGTCCAATTAGAGTTTGATATAGCTTCAGGTCTGAACATGAAAGTTTTAGGGTACTGTTTAAGCGTTCCGTAATGGTATAGTATGCATTCATATGACGTCGGATGAGGAAGTTATATGTGTTTGTTTGAAGGACAGAAATTCTGGAATTTTTCCAAAATTAAAAGTTAGGGGCTGCTCCTATGTTGGGTTAAAATTAGACCTTTTCCGAAGGGTTAAATCATTTGGTGAAAAGATAAGTTAAAGTTTGAGTCTTGAAATTTCCATAGACAGTTTATATGCCCAAAACCGAGTAGTATAACTCAAGATATTGCGTTCCAAAAAACACTAACCGACTTGTTCAAATTCCGGGCAGATCGCTTAAGTGAGTGTTTTGACCCTTTTGTTCATGTTTTTAGCCTCCGGGGTTAACTATAAAGTTGTGGGGCGCGTCCTAAGATTTCCAAAAAGTACTCTTATGTGGCAATCTGATATCTATAGCAATGGTTACCTTCCACCTTGTAAATGTAGGAAAATTCTTTTAGTTTACGAACCGAAAGTGTTCTTTAAGAATTCCTCACCCTTCTCCTAACTAGATGAGAAAGTCTAACTCTAAAATTTCTTCCTCTCTCTCAAGTGATCGTTGCTCGTGCATTGTTCAAGTCCTTGCTCGTTGGTGGTTTCCGTTTTCAGGTATGTGTACTACTTAGCTTTTATGCTAAACATATATTTAAGCTATTTATTCTCGTATTATCTTATTTGTGCGCTAAAGTGGTTCTTACTTATATACTTACATGCTGAAATTTTATTACTAAACAAGCCTATGTGAAAGGTGATCTTTTATGAATAAAAATTTCGGGTTTTAGAAGTGAGTTCCATGCTTTAAGCCCTAGTATTGTGTTATGAAATAAAAGAAGAAAATTTCCCCCTTTTTGTAAACACCTAGTTTAAGTTTGGGTACGAAAAGTCAAGGGTTACTTTCTAAGAAGCCTTTTTATAAGTTAATTTTACTTGAAGAAGGTTCTTTTAATGTTTGATGTCTAGTTATAATTAAAGGTTATCTTTACGGTTAAAGTTTTCCAAGAAATTAGAAATTGTTATAAGTTGTAAAGCCCCGCCCATGAGTTATGTGTGTAAAAGCACACCAAGGAAATAGTGTTTTAGTACACACCATGTTCACGTGCCTTGAGCACCTCATGAGATTTTATTTGTGCCTTAGATGCACACCAGGAAAATCTGGCCAGTAGGATAGATATCCACCATCCGGACCTCCCGATCTGTCCAGGTATGCGAATACGGAGGCTAAGGCGATGATCGCAAGTAGGGGCACCCATGTTTAAAGTTCTACCGTATCATGTCATCTCCCTTTGTGAACATTTACTCTCGTATTTGTTTTAAATTCAATACTCTTGTAGCTTTGCATGATTTTATGCTCTTTAATAAAATTATGGTTGTATTCCTAGCCTTACAAGTTTACTATTGAAAGTTTAATTCCTTTACACGTCTAACCAATCCTGTGTCGTGAAGTCAGGGGGTTACCGAAAATGTGATTCCTTTTGTAAGTTGACTTATTAAGCTCTCCTCTTTCGAACTTTACTTGAATTATCTACTAAATGGAGCCGCCTAGGGAACGGGTTAAAGTTTTATTCTTGTTTTTATGTAATTAGGTAGTATTAAATCTTGAGTAAAACTCACTTTTTAAGTTGTCTGTTACTTTTATGGCCGCAAGGGAAAGGCAAGGGCAAAGTCATCGTTGGCCGGAACCCAAAGACAACCTAGGTGGTATCCAGGTGATCACGGAGCTTTTTGGAAGTTTTCTAGGAAAAAGGGTTAAGGGTGTGCTGAAAAAATTGGAAAATGTCGTGGCTTTTGGTCTTGTGGTGTGTGGTTATGAATGGTTTGTATGTTAATTTTCCACTTATTTGGGTTGTATAATCTTAAGAGTCTTCTACCTTGGTGATTTGAAATGTCTTGTTATGGTGGTCTAGTTATTTGTTGGTTAAAGACTTAAAGTCTCATGGCGTGGTGTGTGAAGTCTTAGCCTAGTCCATTTTCATGGGCGGCGGTAGTACTCTCAGGTGATTATCCGCTGCTGATCATTGGGTTAAGTAGTGAGTTAGCTTAATATGGTGATTAGTAACTTACAGTTGTGGTATCAGAGCAAAACAAAAATTTGGTTGTAGAACCTTGGTGATACTTGTAGGCCTTGAGTTAGTTCTAGAAAAGAGAGGAACCTCTAGGAGGGAAAAAGTGGGGCAAGAAGGAGTTAAGTGATCAATATAATGAAAAATAGAGAGCCTTATTAATGGATTCGAGGATAACATGTGCGAATTGAGTCAAAGAAAGTAGAAAAAGGGGAAAAGCCTTTTGCCTGTGACATTCAAGTTAAGTATGCTTGATGGTGTAAAGGTCTTGAATTGGTGAAAACTTATAAGTCCTTCATTGAATTTTCTTTTCTTTCAAAAACCATGGGTATATGAATATGTGTGAATCCTATGAAGTACCTTAAGTATTAAGTAAGTTGGGGTATTGTAGTTCCTATGGAAAGAGGGTCCGCCCGGACTAAAAAAAAAAAAAAAAATTTAGTGAAATAAGGTCCTGGGGTGCGTTAGTAATTATCTTTATCTTTCTTTCCTTCTAATTATCTTGTGTAATATGTAGATGGCCGACGAACTTCCTAACCCATACGCGACTTTCATGCCTCCCGGAGGCAGTGTCTTTGACCATATTAACGAGCTGGTGGCGCAGTTCGATGTACGACGGGAGAATCGAGATTCCATCTACCATGATCCAGTGCGAAGGGCGCACTGTCTGTTGAGCACCATTCCCTATGTCCTTCCATGGAGGAGGTTTCGAGAGAGATACCATTCATTTATTTACTATTATGATCAGGGAATGCATGCTGAGCATTTTGGTATTTTGGGAGCTTGGTCCGTGGTGACCTTCGAGATGACCATACAAGACTGGGCGATCCGCTGGGATATGGTGCCTTGGGAGATCCCGTAGTACTTTGTGGATATGTTCGGGCCGCATCACATCCAAGTGGAAGTGGCAGCACCTCCCCCACCTGCCAACCCCGCACCTCAGCCGATCCAGGAGGAGGAACGAGAAGAAGAGGAAGAGCCCATGGAGGACGAAGAGGAGGAGGAAGCACAACCTTCCCACAACCCGTCCCATGCCTCCAATGAGGTGGAGGTCCTTTCTGTTCCCCCGGCACCCGAGCCCATGATTGTGGAGATTAGCTCGGATCATGGGGAGAGTAGGGAGGCAAGCCAACCCCCGATAAACCCCAAGGCTGAGAAGAGTGACGACACTGAAGATAATGACGATGTTGATGATTTGGATTACCATCCCTCTTAAGGAGCTCATGTCCAGTTAGGACCAAGAATGGGATTTTTTTTTTTTTTTTTGAGGATATGGAAACCTTGTTATGTTTTGTGGAATGTTGATGTATTTTGGATTGCAAGCAAATTGACTTTTATGTTATGCTACGTATGGTTTGGGGACATTATCTTGTGGTATGAACATGTTATGGACTTGAACTATTGATATATTGTGGGTTCTTAGGAAGGATCAAACTATTTTGCGGTTATAAAATTGTGACTCATTCACAAGAGGCTAGGGTACTTGTCATTCAGTGATATATACATAATTGTGTGAATGGGGGATGGAATATAGGTATATATATATATGCATGCATTGTGATGCCTTTGTTAATTTTGGGAAGTACAACAACTTGGTTAATATGGTCACAAAACCTAAATTTTTGACGTGTATTGTGTAGAATGTCTAATGCTTATAACAACGGGCAACCACAAGATGAACATGGAGAAGACTCGGCCGATAGCCGCGAGGCTAACCTGCAACTTCAAGGAGATCAAGGGGCCTCACACGTTGAACTGACATCCTCGGTTAACCGGACCCTCTCACCTAATTATTATAACCCCGAGGTTTTAGGGCAAGTCATCCAAGAACTCCTTCGTAGGATTCCTAATACGAATGCTGAAGGAAGTAGTGGGGTGAAGGAGGAAGATTATGCTGACAAAGTAGCTAGAAGGAACCTGAACCGTATCGGGTTCAGTATCGGGATCGGTGCCAAGCTTTCATAGCCGGGATTGCGGTTAAAGATAAGATCGATGAAATCCCGATCCATCATCACCGGACTAAAACCGCTCACCCACTCGTTTTCAGGAATCGATACACCTTTACAAAAGGCGGGGTGGTGAGCATCACACTAACGTGGCCTCGGCGAGCCATCCTTGTTGGAGTAAGGAGAGGCTCGGGACTTGTCAACAACCTCGGAGGCCTTGGAACCGGATTGGGTCATCCCGGGAATGAAGGGCGTGTTGGTATCAAGTCTCCGAAGTAACCAAGTTAATAACTTGCAAGGGGGAAGGCGATCAGAGGTTGGAAATGTGCGCGCCTTCACATTTCGGGTCATAACTCCTTCAATACAACTCCGATGAGGCTCAAATTTTGGGAGCTTATAGTACACACTGAGAGCTTTCCAACGATATCTTACGGGCCTAAAACGGAGTTCGGATGAAGAAGTTATGCGCATTTGAAGTCGGCAGGGAAAAGCGCGAAGCGTGGCTCGCGAGCCAACCATGCTCGCCCGAGCCACCATTCTCAGCGGACGAAGGCACGCTCGCCGAGCAAGGCTGCTGGCTCGCCCGAGCCAAGATTCATCACGGACGCGACCCACCTGTGCCATGAGTCAAGGCGATCGAGAGCCACCGCCGAGCCACCCACGCGCTCGCCGCGCCCCCGCACGGGCCGTATTTTCGTCATTTTTTGCCTTGTTTTAGCCTAATTCCTAGTTTAGTATAAATAGCTTGTTATCTCATTTTTCCAGAAGCTTTTGATGATTATGAATATGCTTATGCATTGGTTAGGGTTTCCCTAAACTTCTCTCAAAATCTAGATTACTTTATCCATTAATTAAATGGTGGTGTTTCTAGTCATTTCTTTATTGATCATTTGGTGGATTCTTCCTTTATGATGGTCATGGTGGGGTGTTAGGCCTTTGGTGGTGGAATCTCCTTTATCCAAGGTCATATCCAATCCTTTTGGGGTTTCAAGCTCTTATTGTTTGTTGATCCAAGATTCTCAAGCTAGTCCATCAATCTCTCCCACCGCGCCACGCTCCAGAACCCTCGGACTTATGCAGGGGGTTTCAACCCCGTAGAGCTGGAAGATTGGATAAGGGGAATGGAAAAGATATTCGAGGTACTCGAAGTGCCCAAGAAGAAATGGGTTGTTATTGGCACATTCTACTTGGTTAAGGAAGCAGATTTGTGGTGGAGCACTATGAAGGAAAAATATAAGCAGATGGAGCTATTATGGGAAGGATTCGTGGGAGATTTGAGGGCGAAGTTTTATTCCCTCTCCCTGCAACGACAAAAAGAGAAGGAATTTCTGGAGTTGAAGATGACTCGGGCCGGATATGACAGTGATGCAGTATGCGGCCAAGTTCAATGAGCTGGCGCGCTTCGCACCTGATCACGTGACCACGGAACCTATGAGGATCTCTAGGTTCGAAGGAGGCTTGGCGCCGTATTTGTGAAGTCATTTAGCGGGACATCCCTTCAAGACTATGCAAGAACTCTATGAACGTGCCGCGGAAGTAGAAAGGGTGAAAAAGGAATTACGGGGTGTATATCAGGAGAAGGAAACCCAAGCTAGACCTAAGAGAAAGTGGAGCGACAACAGTGCTTTCAACAAAGTGGTCCCCCCACGAAGGACCAATCCACCCTCAACCCGTAGCCGCATCATCTCTGAGCCCTGCAGGAAATGTTGAAGAACCAACCATTCCACGAATCAATGTCCGGTAGGCACAGACAAGTGCTTATGGTGTGGGAGATGTGACCACCGGGCACCGGCATGCCCAAAGCGACAAGAAAATCCAAGCGCGACTAGTCCTCGACCGATGCAAGTGCCACGGCCAGTACCTCCTCCACCAACTCAGGCTAACGTGGGGAGAGCATACTCGATGGGGAGAAAGGAAGCAACTACTTCGGGTATAGTGGTTACCGGAACTCTTTTCATCAATTCCAATCCTGTATATGTTTTATTCGATTCGGGTGCTTCGCATTCATTTATTTCTGTGCATGCTAGTCTTAAGCTAGGTTTACAAAGCCATGAAACTGCAGTAGCATATCAAATAAGATTACCAAACGGTCAGGTCATGATATGTGATAGGGCGTTTGGACAAGTTCCCCTTAAGATTTCAAATAAAGTGTTTTCTCGTCCATCTTATCGTCATAAATATAGATGAGTTTGAAGTTATCTTGGGCATGGATTGATTAGCTAAGCATGGAGCAAAAATCAAGTATGATGAGGGGGTAGTAGTTTTGAAAAGCCGGATGGGAGGCAAGATCCATTTTAAGGGTGAGGCAATAAAGGCTAGTTGTAGGACTATATCTTTGATGAAAGCAAAGAAGCTCATACGCCAAGGCGCGGAGTCCTATCTATGCTACGTATCAGCAGATCCATCGAAGGAACTGAGGATGGAGGACATACAGGTGGTACGAGAATTTTCGGATGTTTTTCCCGAGGAATTAATCGAATTACCCCCGAGGAGGGAGATTAATTTTGAGATAGAGTTGGTTCCAGGGACACAACCAATTTCCAAGGCACCCTACCGCATGGCCCCTGCGGAGTTGAAGGAGCTCAGAATCCAACTGGACGAGTTACTCCAGTTAGGCTTTATTCGACCGAGCGTGTCGCCATAGGGAGCCCCGGTTCTGTTTGTTAAAAAGAAAGATGGAAGCTTAAGGCTGTGTATCGATTATCGCGAGTTAAACAAGGTCACCATCAAGAATAAGTACCCGTTACCACGAATCGATAATTTGTTCGATCAATTGCAAGGAGCCGGCATATTCTCCAAAATTGATTTGAGGTCTGGTTATCACCAGTTGAGAATCAAGCCTGAGGATATTCCTAATATAGCCTTTAGGACCCGTTATAGGCATTTTGAGTTCATAGTAATGCCTTTTGTTCTTACCAATACCCCGGCAATCTTCATGGATCTCATGAATCGGGTTTTCCGGTCATACTTGGATAAGTTTGTGGTAGTATTCATTGACGACATATTAATCTATTCGAAAACCCGAAGCGGCATGAGCAAGACTCGTAATGGCATCGCATACCTTAAGGGATCAGCACTTATATGCCAAGTTCAAAAAGTGCGAGTTTTGGCTTGAGGAGGTAGCCTTTTTAGGGCACATAGTGACTAAGGATGGGATCAAGGTGGACCCACAGAAGGTTGAAGCAGTCACAAATTGGGACAGGCCCACAACCATCACGGAGATGAGAAGCTTTTTAGGGATGGCCGAGTATTACCGGCGCTTCATACAAGATTTTTCAAAGATCGCGCTACCTTTACTAGCCTGCTAAAGAAGACGACCAAGTTTGAATGGTCAGAGAAGTGCGAAAAAGCGTTCTAAGAACTCAAGAGGAGACTCACCACAACGCCTATATTAACCCTGCCGGTGGAAGGAGAAGAGTATGTTATATATAGTGATGCCTCTAAACGAGGGTTGGGTTGTGTTTTGATGCAGAATAATAAAGTTATAGTCTATGCCTCGAGGCAACTAAAGCCATATGAATCGAATTACCCGACCCATGATTTAGAATTAGCGGCAGTAGTCTTTGCCTTAATGATATGGAGGCACTACTTGTATGGCGCTCATACCAAGATATTCACCGATCACCAAAGTCTTGAGTACATTTTCACTTAGAAAGAGTTGAACTTCAGGCAGCGTAGACGGTTAGAGCTCCTCAAAGATTATGATTTGGATATCCAATATCACCCTGGAAAGGCAAACTCAGTGGCTGATGCTTTAAGTAGGAAGAATCGACATGAGGATGATATATCAAAGGAGGCACAACCAAAGCTTCGACAAGAAATCCGCAAGGCAGAGATAGAGATGGTGCCACTAGGCTATATACAAGCACGACTAGCGGAACTTCAAGTGCAGCCTTCCATCCTAGAGGAAATCAAAAGGGAACAGATCAATGATGAGCATCTAGAGTACATACGCGCGGGAGTGGAAAAAGGAAAGATGCCGGGATTTGTGGTTCACGAGGATGGAACCCTGAGATTTCAAAACCGAATATATGTACCCGAAGCTCAAAATTTACGAGAAAGGATCATGCAAGAAGGACACGACACCCCATACTTGGTACACCCAGGGGGCACAAAGATGTATCGTGACCTACGGGAGAAGTTTTGGTGGCCTAATATGAAAAGGGACATCGCGAGCTTTGTGGATAAGTGCCTTACCTGTCAAAAGGTGAAAATCGAGCATCAACAGCCCTCAAGGGAGCTAAGGCCTTTGGTGATACCCACCTGGAAGTGGGATTCCGTGTCAATGGACTTTATCATGGGTCTACCCTTAACAGTTGCCAAGAAGAATGCCATATGGGTCGTTGTGGATAGATTGACCAAGTCTGCCCATTTTATTCCAATAAATGACAGTTGGAAGGTTGATAAGTTAGCCGACATTTACGTGAGAGAGGTGGTGAGGTTACATGGTATTCCCAAGGACATCGTCTCCGATCGAGATACTAGATTCCAATCCCAATTTTGGGAAGCCTTACAAAAAGCGTTCGACACCAAATTGAACTTCAACAGTTCTTATCACCCAGAGACGGACGGCCAAATGGAGCGTGTGAACCAAATCGTAGAAGATATGCTACAAGCTTGTGTGCTAGATTTCCAAGGGAGTTGGGAGGACTTCTTACCCTTGGTAGGGTTCTCCTACAACAATAGCTATCAAGCCACGATTCAAATGGCGCCATTCGAGGCCCTATACGAGCAAAAGTGCAGGTCTCCCTTGTGCTGGAATGAGATAGATGAAACCCTGAAAGTGGGGCCTGAACTAATACATGATATGACGGATAAGGTACGGGTGATCCAACAGCACATCAAAACGGCTCAAAGCCGACAGAAAAGTTATGCAGACAAGAGAAGGAGGCCCTTAGAATTTCAGGTAGGCGACAAGGTTTTCCTCAAAGTCTCACCCTCTAAAGTGGTGCAGAGGTTCAACATCAAGGGAAAGTTAAGTCATAGATACATCGGGCCCTATTCGGTTATCAAAAAAGTTAACCCGGTAGCTTATAGGTTGGAATTACCGACGGACTTGAAGCATATTCGTGATGTGTTTCATGTATCACAATTGTGTAAATATGTGCCCGACCCGAGTCATGTGATTGAGCCTGAACCAATAGCTCTCACCGAGAACCTGTCCTACGAAGAAGTGCCGGTGCAAATCCTGGATCGAAGGATCAAGCAGTTGCGCTCTAAAGAGATCCCACTAGTAAAAGTATTGTTGACTAATCACTCTACCTCGGAGGCTACTTGGGAAACCGAGGAAGACATGCGAAACAAGTATCCCCATTTGTTTTAAGGTAAAGCAGCGAGAATATGAGGGTAGTAGCTTTAAGTTTCTGGGACGAAACTTCTTTCAAGGGGAGTAAGATGTAACAACCCAAGAAAAATCCCCTTTTAATACGTGATTAACGTCGTTAATCAAAATTAGAAAAGAATTAAATTGTAGATTAAATAAACCGCGTGCTCCTTATTTCTTCTCCTTTATGATTTTACTTTACTTTATTTATTTTTATAATCAGTGAACGTTTTTGCAGGGCTTGAACAGTGCAATGAGTTCCTTTCTAATTTTTTCTGTGAATGTATCTCTGCTAATAATATCTCTTCTCGACCAAAGTTAAAACTACTCTCATCGAACTTAACCCCGTTCTTTTTAGGATGATTTTATAGATGTTTTATGGTGTTACTTATGAAAAAGTAAAGCGAGAGCTACGTTTACTATGGGTCATCATGAATAATTTTTATGAGTAGTATATTTTGGGTAATTGAATTGGGGTTTATATATATAGGATATGGGAGAATAAGTTGATAAAATTTTTGGGCCTTGGGGACCTTGGGCCAGCCGAGAACAAGGGAGAAGGAGGGGCTTGGTTTCTTTTTATTGGGTAAACTTGCTTATATATAGGAAGGAGGAGGAGGGAGTGTTAGAAATTTTTTTAAACACTTCAACTCAATCTATCATTCTCATTCAAAGGGTGGAGACTCCTTGTCTTCCTCCCCCAAGCAGCTGACCACCACCACCCTAGCGCCGCTGCTGCCGTCGCCAGGACGCCGCCACAGCCAGCTCCGACCACCGCCGGCCGGCCGACGCCACCCCCTTACTCTCTTGTTGCTTTTGTTCTTTTTCCATTCAAGTGTAAATCCTTCCATCTCATTTCTCCCCTTCATTATGAATCAAATCTGAGATTCTCTTTATAAATGGTGGTAAATTTTAGATTTTAGAGTGGTGTTCTTGAGTTCTTCAAAGAAAGAAGGAAGATTTTCAAGTTGGAAGAAAGGAAGTGGGTGAGTTCTTGGTAAAACCTTGTTATCTTAGTTGTTTCAACTAATCTTCTTATGAAAACAAGCATGTATGTAATTTTAGAGGCTTAATTCTCTGTGATAATATCGAAAAGTTAGTGTATCCGAGGTGCATGTTTATAGATTAGGTGTAAATGGGGAATAAAAAGAGTATTATGGTGTTGCATGTGTGAATTGGTGCTAAATTGTGAATGTGGATGTGGCTATGAGGATGCATGAGATTAACAGAGATGTGTTTGGTGTTCTCATAACTTCTTAAGGCTGAGTTTCTGTGTATATAAGGGTAATAAGATGTTTCATGAAGAATCCTTGGTTAAATCACAAAGATTTAAGCATGCATGTGAGTGTTTGAACATAAAGGTTTATGCTGGTTGGATTTGTGGTTTCCAGGAAGTAAAGGAAAGGATTTTTAGCAACATTAAGATTTAATTAGGTGGACAAAAGTGTTAGCTAACACCCGGTTTTTACGGATCGACTTTTTGTTGTGTATTTTAGAAATTATGACCAAAACCGTAAAACCTTACGAATCTGGAAATTTAGTGACGGCAGAATGGAAATGGATATTTTTCGTCTAGTTAGAGTTTGATATAGCGTCGGGTCTGAACATGAAAGTTTTAGGGGACTACTTAAGCTTTCCGGAATGGTATAGTATGCGTTCATATGACGTCGGATGAGCAAGTTATATGACGTTGGAATTATTCCAGAATTAAAAGTTAGGGGCAGCTCCTATGTTGGGTTAAAATTAGACCTTTTCCCAAGCTTAAATCATTTGGTGGTGAAAAGATAAGTTAAAGTTTGAGTCTTGAGCTTTCCATAGATAGTTTATATGCCCAAAACCGAGTAGTATAACTCAAGATATTGCGTTCCGAAAAACACTAACCGGCTTGTTCAGATTCCGGGCAGATCGCTTAAGTGAGTGTTTTGACCCTTGTGTTCATGTTTTTAGCCTCCGGGGTTAACTATAAAGTTGTGGGGCGTGTCCTAAGCTTTCTAAAAAGTACTCTTATGTGGCAATCCGATATCTATGGCAATGGTTACCTTCAACCTTGTAAATGTAGGAAAATTCTTTTAGTTTACGAACCGAAAGTGTTCTTTAAGAATTCCTCACCCTTCTCCTAACTAGATGAGAAAGTCTAACTCTAAAATTTCTTCCTCTCTCTCAAGTGATCGTTGCTCGTGCACTGTTCAAGTCCTTGCTCGTTGGTGGTTTTCGTTTTCAGGTATGTGTACTACTTAGCTTTTATGGTAAACATGTATTTAAGCTATTTATTCTCGTATTATCTTATTTGTGCACTAAAGTGGTTCTTACTTATATACTTACATGCTGGAATTTTTTTACTAAATAAGCCTATGTGAAAGGTGCTCTTTTATGAATAAAAATTTCGGGTTTTAGAAGTGAGTTCCATGCTTTAAGCCCTAGTATTGTGTTATGAAATTAAAGAAGAAAATTTCCCCCTTTTTTAAACACCTAGTTTAAGTTTGGGTACGAAAAGTCAAGGGTTACTTTCTAAGAAGCCTTTTTATAAGTTAATTTTACTTGAAGAAGGTTCTTTTAATGTTTGATGTCTAGTTATAATTAAAGGTTATCTTTAAGGTTAAAGTTTTCCAAGAAATTAGAAATTGTCATAAGTTGTAAAGCCCCACCCATGAGTTATGTGCTTAAAAGCACACAAAGGAAATAGTGTTTTAGTACACACCATGTTCACGTGCCTTAAGCACCTCATGAGAATTTATTTGTGCCTTAGATGCACACCAGGAAAATCTGGCCAGTAGGATAGATACCCGCCATCCGGACCTCCCGATCGGTCCAGGTATGCGCATACGGAGGCTAAGCCGATGATCGCAAGTAGGGGCACCCATGTTTAAAGTTCTACCGTATCATGTCATCTCCCTTTGTGAACTTTTACTCTCGTATTTGTTTTAAATTCAATACTCTTGTAGCTTTGCATGATTTTATGCTCTTTAATAAAATTATGGTTGTATTCCTAGCCTTACAAGTTTACTATTGAAAGTTTAATTCCTTTACACGTCTAACCAATCCTGTGATCGGTTACCCTATTAAGTTAAGGTATTTGTGTCGTGAAGTCAGGGGGTTACCGAAAATGTGATTCCTTGTAAGTTGACTTATTAAGCTCTCCTCTTTCGAACTTTACTTGAATTATCTACTAAATGGAGCCGTGCGCCTAGGGGTAACGAAGTTAAAGTTTTATTTACAGTTTTTTTATGTAATTCCGGTAGTATTCGTACTGAGTAAAACTCACTTTTTAAGTTGTCTGTTACTTTTAGGGCCGCAAGGGAAAGGCAAGGGCAAAGTCACCGACGGGCGGAACCCAAAGACAACCTAGGTGGTATCCAGGTGATCACGGAGCTTTTTGGAAGTTTTCTAGGAAAAAGGGTTAGGGGTGTGATGAAAAAATTGGAAAATGTCATGGCTTTTGGTCTTGTGGTGTGTGGTTATGAATGGTTTGTATGTTAATTTTCCTCTTATTTGGGTTGTATAATCTTAAGAGTCTTATCCTAGTCCATTTTCATGGGCCGCGGTAGTACTCTCAGGTGATTATCCACTGCTGATCATTGGGTTAAGTAGTGAGTTAGCTTAATCTGGTGATTAGTAACCTGGGGTTGTTACATTTTATCTTGTAATACATCAATAAGATTCTTTCCTTAACAGTATAGAAACAATGAAGGGCGGGGGATTACAAGAGTCACAATAACAAAAGGTTTCATCTTTATTGAATGCAACTAAGATGAATACATTAAAATCTAGTTGGGATAAATCCCAAACGACTTTGAAAATGCAGACAATTAGAAGAGGCTCAGGCACTAAAAAGGCTATAAATAACGAAGGCATGAATAACAAGGCAAAATAAACCTCAAGGGCTAGAAAAAGGCATGCACTCACTCTTTGAACCATAACTCCTTCAAATACAACTCCGATGAACTTCAAATGTTGGGCACTTAAAGTAGACACTGAGTGCTTTCCGTTGATATATTTTGGGCCTTAAACAGAGTTCGAATGAAGACCTTATGCGAGTTAGAAATCGGTAGAAAATTGCCCAGAAAGAGACGCGGTGCCTCTGACCTCAGATGCATGTGTTAAGCATATAGCAATAGCGTAGCATGATTTTGCTGGCAGCGCCCCCTTGGCACCACCAGCACCTCCCCCCTACCTCTTCCCAAGCCAACGCTCAACCTTTTCCCTTGTTTTGATTAGACATTGGCAACGTCAAATAGACACCACCAGCGCCTCACTCTTTCCTTTTGTTTTAAAGTAACGCTAGCAGGGGGTTTTGGCACCACCAATGCCTCACTTCCGCGTGGACTTTGGCCTCCTTGGTATAGATGCTGGTAGTGTCTGTTCAGGCGCTGGTAGCGCCTATCTGCGTAGCCCAGCCAAGTTGCTCCTTATTTAGACCCAATTTTGTGTCTAAATAACCTCTTAATTCTTAGGCTTTTGACTCATTTCGTGTTAATTTTCGTGGCTTTTGAGTATGTTTTTGGTTATTTTGTAGGTTTTGGCGTTTTACACAAAAACATAGCAAAAAGGGCCATTTTAGAGCATTTTTGGTGATTTCCTGAGCCCAGTCGAGAGCCAAAGTGGAGTTGACCTGAGACCACCTTCCATTCATTTGGTGCAAAACAATAGGGTAACACCCGCTACGATCCTTGTAGCGGGCGTTACATGCCTTGGAAAGAAGGAAGGAACACAGGGAAGAAGACAAGCAGGGTAGCCCCCGCCACCCTAGGCGTGGCACCCGCTACCCCTGGCTGCCAGAACGAGACAGCACCAGCTGTCCCATAGACCGCACCTGCTGTCTCTCGAAGCTCAGAATCACCAAGAAGTTTTCGTAGGGTAGCCCCCGCCACCCTTGGCGTGGCACCCGCTACCTCAGTTGAGCAAGGGAAGACAGTACAGTACCCGCGGTATCCTGGACCGCACCTGCAGTCTTACGAAGGAAAAATCGCCAGGCAGATTTTGCAGGGTAGCGCCCGCGACCTTACAGGTGGCACCCGCAACCTCCCTTGTTTCCTGCGCATGTTTCGGCCTTGAAACGGTGCGTTTTGGCCAACATATTTCATTTGTATTTATACTTCTTTTTCACGATTTCTTGGGGGACAATCGGAGAGAGACTTAGACATTTTCCAGCCTTGTAATTAGGAGTTTTAGAGAGAGATTAAAGAGAGATTAGTCTAGGGTTTGGTGTTTTTTGGATTGTTTTCAAGATTGGAGGATTCAACAATTGGGAAATTGCTTTGGATTATCCTTTCCCTTGTTCTTCCTTATTCTTCTACAGCATTTGATAAGTTTCTTCTTCCCTTAAATCTATTCTACTTTGTTAATTGCTTTAATTTCTTTGTAATTGCTTACCTTGCTCTTTAGTTGCTTTGATTGTCTTTTGATTGTTGTTGGATGATAGAAATCATGCTTAGGGTTGATTTTGTTGATTTTGTTAGCATAGTTGTGATGGGTAGTGGCTAGAACCCTGATGGGTTAGGGGGTAATTAAGGGTGTGAATGGGTAATTAGGCATGGGTTAGCAATTTTAGTGAGTAATTAGTTGGGAAATCGCTTTTCCCACTCCAATCCTTCCCTCAAGTGAGACGTATTTGGGTCCAAAAGTCCCCAAACACATCCAACACTTGAGTTGGAAGGTTGGAATTGGGATAGTTAGTACTCTACTCACGAAAGTGAATAGAGGCTAAGTAGGGAATTTCGTTTCTTCAACCCTCCGGGTCCGTGTGGACTTTGGGGAAGTTAATCCGGACTATCCTCGAAAGAGGAAGCCCGGTGGGTATTTCTCTTACGGAATTTCCACTTGATTTCCTTCCTTGTTGCTTTCTTGTTGCGAAACCTATCTCCTTGTTCCCGTTTGCATCCCGAAAATCCTCCGAAACCCATTGTTCCACCTTGACTGACCTTAGTTTGGTTTCTTGCCTTGTGACCCCTTTCAACCGATATCCTTACCCTTGCAATCTCATCCCGACCATTGACCTTGATTATATGACCAAGGCCCCTAGCTCCTCGAGAAGAACGATATAAAAACTGGGGTACGAAAACCACGTTACACTCCTCACTAACTTTCTTTCGGCATCCTCTTTTCATTTCCGCCCCTTCCTTTTGTTTCCTTTCATTTTTATGGTTAAGTAGTGGCACTATCGTAATTGTTGCCCACTTCTCCCCCCCCCCCCCCCACTCCCTCCCTTGATATATATCCCTTCATTTGGGAAGAAGAACACTAGTTCTTGAATATCATTAAAAAAAAGCTAGGGTTTACTCCCTATTTTCTCTCAAATTTTGTTTTTACTTTATCGATTGTTAATGGTGGTGTTGACAAGTAATTTCCTTTAGAGATTAGTTGTGGTTTCCTTTATCTAATCTTGGTGGATTTGCAAGCTCTCAACAATGGGTAACCTCCATTGTTGAGTTCATATCAAGGTTCCAAGTTCCCGGGTTCATATTCATCACCTCCTTTAACACAAGCACCATGTCTCCACCATGCTCATGCTCCATTTGGAATAAGAGCCAAGGTTAGAGGTTTGGCTTGAGTTTTAATTTTTAAATTGCAAGTTAGGGTTTCCACCATTGTTGATTTTGTTGCTTTTGGTTGCAACATTGGACTCCCTCATTCCATGTGCCCTCCAAGTGTATTGGAAAAGACTTTATTGTTATTGTGTTTATTGTTCTTACTATCTATTGGAGTTTTGGTGGAATTTGGAGATACTGATATAGAAGATGTGTAGTTGTGTGTGATTGGTGTTGTTGGATATTAGCCACAAAGAACCCAAGCCTTCAAACACTTGCTAGCTATAAAAAACACCCAAACTGTAGTCCTCAAGATGGGGTTATGGATATTAGCCACAATCTGTCTTTACCCCTCCTTCGATATGGATGATGAAACTAGTTCCAATAGAGAGGAGTCAAGCCACCACTGTAGTCCTCAAGATGGGGTTATGGAGACCGACTCTCTAGCGTTGAACGCACTCTTGAAACCCTCGTGGCCCAAATGAACAACCGCCAAGTTCATCCCCGAGATGAACGAAGGAGGCCCACTCGTAGCCCTATCCGTCCTTCTCCCACCTTGAACTCGAGTGACGATGATAGCGGCTCCCTTTGACGCTATCGTCGTCGGGAAATGGATGAGAGACTCCTCGAGATGAATTCCATGACATTAAGATCGACATTCTTGAATTCAATGGATCCAACGACACCGATGACTATCTTGAATGGGTTCAAATCATAGAGAGGAGTTTTGAAATTAAGGAGTATGTCAATGAAGAGGCCTTCAAGATTGCTAGTTTGAAACTCACCAAAGTTGTATCCCTTTGGTTTGAGAATGTCTAGGCACAAAGAGCAAAGGAGAGCCAAGAAAAAATCACCTCATGGGCAAAACTCAAACAATTGATGAATCGACGGTTGTTGCCTAACACCTACAAGTAAGACATTATGAGGAAGCTTTATGCCCTTACGCAAGGCAAGAGGAGTGTGAGTAACTACATCCAGGAGTTTGAACAATACCTCATCAAGAGTGATCTTGAAGAGCCCGAGGAGCATACTATGATGAGGTTCTTGAATGGATTGGACTCCGCCATTGCTAAGAAAATAGAAATCCGACCTTACCAATCCTTGGATGAGCTTTGTAGCTTGTATCTCGAGGTTGAGAGGCGAAGAAAAGATGGTCCCCGCCAAGTATTTGACTAAGCCCTTACTTTCACCTTCTAACCAGCCTCCCTATTCGAGCACTCCGAAGCCAAGTGAAGCTCCCGAGTTCGCGCTGACCCCTAGGATAGATAACAGAAAGGAATCACCATGCCTTCTCCTAAGGAGCTTCCTCGAAGGATGGAAGGTAAGAAGTGCTTCAAATGCCAAGGGTATGGTCATTTCTAAGCGGATTGGCCAAACTGAAGAACTTTGACCCTTCAAGAGGTCAAAGAAATTAATGAGGAGCTCCAAATGACACAAGATGAACCCGAGGTGGATGTTGAGGAAGAGGTTGAGTGTGAAGATGAAGGCACCACTCCCATAACGGTTGAACACAGTGGTGCACTCATCTTGAGGAGGGTATTACATGCTCATGAGTTCCCTCTTAACAAGGTCTAACGGGAGATGATGTTTCAATCACAATGCTTCGTGGGAGGAAAGGTGTGCAATGTCATCATCGACAGCGGAAGTTGCACCAACGTTGCCTCAACTCTCATGGTCGAAATGATTGGCTTACCATTGTTACCTCACCCCAAGCCTTACTCCCTCAAATGGCTCAACAATCAAAGCAACATCAAGGTAACGAAGCAAGTCCTTGTTAATTTGTCTTTTGTCATATCCTTTAGGGGCGTCCTTGTCAATCCGACAAGCGCACATTGCATGATGGATTAGACAACACTTACACTTTTACCCATGGAGATAGGAGGGTTAAGCTAATACCTTTAGCTCCACATGACATTTTACCTCCAAAACCCGGGGTGGGAAGCGAGTTGAGGAACCTCCTCCTTGAGAGAGAAACACGGGAAGAGAGTACCCATGGTGAGGATGAGCACCCTTTGGCCTTGTCCTTGTTGTGTGTTGAGCCTAAAATGAGTGAGTGTACCTTAACTGTTCAAAATTCCCCATTTCTCTTCTTTACCCATTACCCCCTAACCCTAAGTCCCCTCTTAATTCGCACTTCGAGCTTTGTGTTGGAGTTTGATGCGAGTTGGGTGCCTACCAAATTTGTTTTTGATGGTGTGAGGGATGAGCAACCGATTGAGTAAGCACTGGGTGTTGCGCTCTCTTGTGGTGACTACATCGTGGAGTTCAACAAGATCATGAGTGGAGGAGCTAACCGGGATCACAGTTTTGAATCCGCTCTCCCACGTATTCTCAAGAATTGTTATGCCTTCAAGAAGAACGGGGTGGTGAGCATCAAACTAGCATGGCTTTTGGGAGTCGTCCACTATGGGGGTCTGTTCTTTCCAGCGGTTGTTTTTAACCTCCAGGATTTGAGGTCAAATTCTTCTCAAGAAAGGGAGGATGAAGAGGCACAGGCACCTTAAAAGGCAATGAATAACGAAGGCATGAATAACAAGGCAAAATAAACCTCAAGGGCTAGAAAAGGGCATGCACTCACTCTTTCAACCATAATAACTTCAGCATAACTCCGATGGACTTTGAATTTCGGGTGCTTAAGGTAGACACCGAGAGCTTTCCGTTTAAATTTTGCTGGACTTAAATGGAGTTCGGATGAAGAAGTTATGTGAGCTAGAAGTCAATAGAAAATTGCCTAGAAGGAGACGCTGGCAGCACCCCTTGGCACCACCAGTGCCTCCCTCGACCTCTTCCCAAGCTAGCACCCATCCTTTTCCATTATTTTGATTAGATGCTGACAGCGTCAAATAGACACCACCAGCGCGTCACTCTTTCCTTTTGTTTCGAAGCAATGCTGGCAAGGGGGTTTTGGAACCACCAGCGCCTCACTTTCGCGTGGAATTTGGCCTCCCTGGAAAGGACGCTGTCAGCGCCTATCTGCGAACCCCAGCCAAGTCGTTCCTCACTAACTTTCTTTCGACATCCCCTTTTCATTTCTGCCCGTTCCTTTTGTTTTGTTATTTAAATTTTTATGGTTAAGTAGTGGCACTATTGTAATTGTTGGCAACTTCTTTTCCCCACCTCCTTGATATATATCCCTTCATTTGGGAAGAAGAACACTAGTTGTTGAATATCATTGAATGAAAGCTAGGGTTTACTCCTCATTTTCTTCAAATCTTGTTTTTACTTTATCCACTTTTAATGGTAGTATTAACAAGTTATTTCCTTTAGAGATTATCGTGGTTTCCTTTATATAATCTTGGTGGATTTACAAGCTCTCAACAATGGGTGACCTCCATTGTTGAGTTCATATCAAGGTTCCAAGCTTCCGGGTTCATGTTCATCATCTCCTTCAACTAAAGCGCCATGTCTCCACCATGCTCATGCTCCACAATTCCCATGAAAAGAAAAGATGCGACATTAAGAAATCTAATGGCGTTTCTATGCTGCTTTTGGCAGTGGCAGTTCCCCCTAATTGGAACATGTGTTCAAGTTTGGTTTTGAAGGAGAAGCAATTCTCGGTATCATGCCCTCTGGAGCGATGATAGTTGCAAAACTTTTCGTCTTCCCAATAATTCCCCTTAATTATGGGTTCGAGCTTTACCAGGGGGAGTTATATCTTACCCTTATTGAGGAGGCATTCTAGTGCTTTAGTATAAGAGCCATTGATAGGGGTGAATGGCATGTATTGATGCATGACCTGGACCTTGGCAATTTTATTTGGTGGGGATGAGCCAAAAGGTCCCTTATGAGTTGTGGTGTTTCTGCACAAGGGAGATGTCGCTGTCTTTGCTATTTTTGCTTCTTCCATTAGCTCTAACTTCTTCAATGATGCATAATCTGGAATGATTTGACAATCCACATAAGGAGAAAAGTTTGGTTTCAGTCCTTGTATAAATACTTGGATCTAATAGGCCAAACCCACTTTATCATTCAGTAGAGCCTTTTGTGCGCTCGAACTGTTAAAATAACTCATGAATGACTCTTCTTCACCTTGCCTTATTGCCGCGACATCACTCATGTTTATGTCAATGTCCTGACTAGCTGTATAGTGTTGGATAAAGGCTTTGTAGGTGGCTTTCTTGGACATATATCAACAAGGTGTAGTACCACTTTAAGACTTCATCGCTTAGGGTCCAAGGAAAGACATTAACATACATACTAAGGTCCACTTCCTTTAAGGCCATCATGCGTGCAAAGCTACGCACATGATGAGTGGGGTTCTCCATGGCCTTAAATTTCTTCTCGGGTAAGGAAAATTTATCCAAGAGTTTGGCTCTAGGAGCAGTTGGCAAGTCGATGTCCAAGAAATGTTCCCTAAATTGAGGAATTTGCCTTAACATGTTCTGTAAGTTGTCAACCCTGTTATCCCTGAATGGACACATTGTCACTATTTTTTAACGAGGTTTGGGAGGAGGTATCGGAATCAACGTCGGTAGATGGATTATTGCTAGGTGTTATGGACGGGATTAGTGAATAGCTTGACAGTCTTCGAGACCTGACTCTTGCCTAAGATTTGACTCCTAACTCTCTAGGTCCTATTTTTCCTAAGATTGGACTTTGATATTGACCTACCCGATGCATGATATGACCTAATGTACCTATATGAGACAACCTAATGCAAACAATTCCTATATGCTTTTTTTTTTTTAACTTTTTGTTGGATGGACACCCCCACTTTTGGGCTTGCATGCAAACTCCTATTCTAAGACGATGTATGTACAATGAAGAAGGGAGATATCCATCGGTCTTTATAAAATGAAGTCAACAATAAGGTTTTAATGGATTCAAATTTAATTCACAACCGGATAAACACCTTAAGGGTTAAGCCACTTAGGGTTGGATAAAGTCAAACGTGGACCTCATTCATAATCAATCCTTTTGACTTGGACTCAAGAGAGACTTCTGGGCTTACTTAAATTCCATTTGACTATTATCCAAACTAAAGCGACATTTGGAGGAAATGCAATATGCGACTGACTTAAAAGAAAAAAAAAAGAAAAGGAAACATGTAGCACATAATTTACACATTAAAAAACCATACAAGGGATACACATAGCATACAAGTGAGGTTATGCACAACTGCAGCATAATACTTATGCCAAGGCATAGGCTTTTGATGCATTAGAGAATGCATATTGACTTACTTCTCATGGAAGAAGGGTTAGTGAGTTGAAATCGCATTGATGAATGCACCTGATTATTTCTCATGGTTATAGCGTTCTCGAGTTGTAAAGATATTCATTGATAATATACGTGTTATGTTCAATTTTGGGTTTAGAGTTGACGGAACGTCCAAAAGGATTAACATATCCAAAATGGAAAGATCGGATGATGTCCGATCTTATGAAGCCCCATTCGGTGAACTTAGAATTGCTAGATTGGATCATCATGTTGGGACAATGATGGTTGCTACAATTAGCATGTGCGATTGACATGATGATCGAGTTTCATGATCATAGGACATTTGATGTCAAGGACAATCACATGGGTAAGGTGTTGGAAGAACACTTACTGAACTAACCCGCAGTGGGAGCACTTTAAGTTTGTGAATGTCATATGTGGCTCCTACTAAACTCAAGAAAGTTCCTCGATCCTAAGTTCTTTACACTTCATGCATGGTTCAATGTAACTTTGGAGCGTGTCCGAAACTTCTCGTAACAGGAGGTGATGTGGGTGGCGCTTGAATTATTTTTGGCCATGTCGTGATTTGTAGTTGAATAAGACGACATTGTCCTCCGTCTTTGAGGGGTAATTGTCTCACAAGCCACACAACAAGCTTGGACTTAGAAATGTCGGGTCAGACGTGGATGGATCAATAGTTGATCATCAGGTTTGTAAGTCTAACTCGGAGGTCGAGAAACATTCGGGCTCAGCCTCTGTTATCTGTTTTCTTTCCAGTTATTTATTGTTTTGGGTTAAGGTAGATTAGGTGAAATCCTAAGTATTAGGACTTCTTCCGCCCCTATTTGGACGGGTCCAATTAGGTTAGGCCTACCACCCTTCAAGCCCCAATTGGATTTGGGCTCGAGGACCCACTATAACCCATAAACCCCACTTAGGCAGGCTAGGAAAAAGGAGAAGAAACCCGTGATTCTTTCATCATCATTAACCCTTCACTTTTCTTTTGTCAAACTGAGACATCATTCAAACAGTCATTTGACCTTTTCACATGAGGAGTCCACCCTTTCTGACTATCTTTCCTCCATTCCAAGACACAATCATCCTTAAGTGTTTCCCCTATCCCATTCATTTAATCAACCATTGCCCATTGTCCCTGTCACCAAACACCTTCCGGCCAACCTTTTTAAGCCTTCCCATTTTATCTCACCTACGAGAACTTTTTCAACTCAGTCATTAGTGCAAGTATGAAGTTTTTACTTAATACTCACTCTCGGCACACCATGCGTGGAGGCTCACCTTTCAACAAGAGCAAAAGATCGTTGTACAGTGTGGTATCATATTAACCATTTTTTATCGTTCTTCTCAGGGAGCGAGGGGCCTTGGTCATACGACCTTGGTCAGAGTTCGGGATCGAGATCACTAAGGTAAGGAAATTGGTTTCGGGATGCAAACGGCACTACAAAAAATCGTCACTTGTGCCACGAATTATGCCACGGGAAATCTAAAATCGTGGCAATTTCTTAGTCTTGCCACGGGAAAATTTTATGTGGAATTTGATGTGTAAAAATATGCCACGGACTACAACTCCCGTGGCAAAAAAATACTTATGCCACGGGAAAATGTTACCCGTGGCAAGAAAATACTTATGCCACGGGAAAATGTCACCGGTGGCAATAACATGCTACGGACTAGAACTTCCGTGGCAAAAAAAATATTTACGCCATGGGAAAATGTTACCCGTGGCAAAAAAATACTTATGCCACGGGAAAATGTCACCCGTGGCAATAACATGCCACGGACTAGAACTTCCGTAGCAAAAAAAATACTTATGTCACGGGAAAATATCACCCGTGGCAATCACATGCCATGGGAAAATATCACCCGTAGCAAAAAAATACTTATGCGAATCCAAAAAATTAGGGATGGTAGTCAAATCCAACTTCGAAGTAAATACACTCTGATGCGAATAAGAAAAATCCAATCCAAATCAGATAAAATGAAATTTGTATTTGAATCCGATTAAATATGTCTGACTTCGATTATAAGTACTAGATTGGAGCGGTTATGAAGGTGATGACCACATGCAATGTGATTAAGTCCGATGAAGTATGATTACAATAATAAATATATAAAAAAATTGAAAAATCATAATATGACTAAATTTCAGAATTGAATGGAGGATAAGAAGCTTTGTCGTTTTGCAACAAGAGAATAATAAGGAGGGAAAATCAAGTGGCAATTCGATTAGAAAATGCCCACCGTGCTTCGGCTCTCAAGGATAGTCCGGATTAACTTACCCAAAGTCCACCATGGACCCAGAGGGTTAATGAAACATAATTCCCTAGTTAACCTCCTTCCACTTTCGTGGGTGAGAATTTACTATCCCAACTTTAACCTTCCAACACAAGTGTCGGATGTATTCGGGAACTTTCGGACCCAAATACACTCCACTTGAGGGAAGGATAGGAGTGGGAAATTGATTTCCCAATTAATTACTCACTAATATTACTAACCCAAACCTAATCATCCATTCACACCCTTAATTACCCCTTAACCCATAGGGTTCTAGCCACTAATCATGATATTAACTAAGTTAACAACATCCAAACCAACCCTAAGCATGATTTCTAACAACAACAATTACAAACAAAACAAAACAATGAAAGTAGCAAGCAAAGCAATTAAGCAAGCAAGAAAAGTAATTAGCAAAGCAATTAATAAAAGAGTTTAAGGGAAGAGAGAGATTATCAAATGCTGGATATGAACAAGGAAAAGCAATGGAAATGATAATCCAATAATCTCTCAATTGATTGAATCTTCAATCCTTGAAAACAACTCAAAATCACAAAACCCTAGATTAATCCAAGCTAATCTCTCTCTAATCTCTCTCTAAAACTCACTAAAACAAAGTTAGAAATAAAGGTCTTTAAGTACCTCTCAAAATCATCACCCTTGGAATATATACAAGGCAAGGAAGTTAACCAAAACATAATCATTTAACCCCGAAAATAAGAGCAGAAAAACAGGAGGTCGCGGGGGTGACCTATGAGAAAACACGCCAGGCGATTCAGGGTTACGCAGGATCGCCGGCGAGACCTGCCTCTGACCAGCTGAGTGAACTGGCGCTTGGTGCGGTGTAGCGGGTGGCACAACTAAGGTGACAGGCGCGACTCCTGTGTAGCGGTTGTCACCTACTGTGTAGCAGGCGCTACACCTCTGTTTTCTTCCCTTCCCTTGTCTTCCTTCTAGGCTTGTAACGCCTGCTACAAGGAGCGTAGTGGGTGTTACCTCACTATTTAACATCAAACTTGGGGAAAGACTTCGCGGGTCGGTTGCGCTTCGACTCTCGGCACATCTTGGCTCGGGAAATCTCTAAAAAGCCTCAAATTAGCCCGTTTTCTTTGCTTTTGCTTCAATAGTGCAAAAACCTACAAAAACAACAAAAACAGTAATAGAAACAATGAAAAAGACTTGGAATTGAGCAAAAATAACAAGATAAAATGCGATATTTAGGCCCAAAAATGGGACTAAACACCCCCCCCCCACACTTGAACTTTTGTTCGTCCCAAGCACAATAATACAAAATGGGCCTCAAAACTAAACATCAACTCCTTTGTCGTGGGAGGAAACGAGTGCATTTAGCGTATGCACCAAACCCTTTAAACCCCCTTGCAGCTCAGGTGGACGAGGTGGTCTCCTGAGGGTTTGTAGCGACTATACCCACAAAAGCCATGAAAGAAAAAGGGGAAAGAAAGGAAAGGTGAAAAATCAAAAACGAAAACAAAAACAAAGGAAGATAATCCCATCCCCAATCATGCTCTTAGTTCCCCAATCCGCCTCAACAATCAAACGGAAGAAGCAAATATGAACAAATAAGGACACGAAGGTTGGAAAACTACCAATCCTTAAAGTTTTCAACCCCGACACTTCATGATGAGCAAGAATCCTCGTGCACAAGCGCAAGTGGGCCCTAATCCTTAATAACCTAAGCCAGACAATCCAAGTCATTTCATGCTCAAGCTCGGGATTATTATCTATCCTAGCTTCACTCTTTATTTTTTTTCACTTCACTTCTCTTTTCTTTTCGTTTTCTCTTTCTTTCACAACTCTTTTTTTTTTTGCTTTTGCTTTTTCTTTCTTATTCTGCTTTCTTTTTCTTTTTTTTTTGTTTTTCACTCTTTTCTTTCTTTATTAAGCCTCACTCTCGATCCGTTTTGTAAATTTTAGGACGTCGGCGTCGGTTTTTTCGGGAATTAGACCGGCCTTCGCAAAGGGTTTACCCTCCTTGATTCGGGTTACTCCGTTCGTAAACATTGCACTTAAGGAGCATGAGCATCATCCACTCACACCAACCCTCATCGGTAGGGCCAACAGTAGTTAATTAATTCATTAATTAGGGCGAGCATGAGCATTAAACAACTCAGACTATCCAACTTTAGGCAAGAAATTCACAATCGAGGCGTGTAAAAGTTGAGGACTTTGCTTTCTCATTCCATGTCAAGGTCTAATAGAGATAAAATCATGGCAGAAACCTTCATGAGGCCTATCATTATCCATATCGGCCCCTTCTAACTTATTGAATCAGCCAATTAGACAACTGCCTACACAACTGTGAATGAAAGCATCTTCAAAAAGAAAAAGAAACACTTTTGGGGTTTTTACACAACCTTTTTCCCTTTTTTTCTTTCATTTTCACAAAAAAATTTCAAATTTTAGTAAAAACTAGGAAAAACAAAAAAAAATGCTAGGTGATCTACCCTTGAAACAGAATATCCCCCCCCCCCCCACACACTTAAAACGCCACAATGTCCTCATTGTGGAAGGGTGTCACATGAAAAGGGTAGAGAACCTACAAAAAGACAAAACAAACAAAACAACTAGCAAGCAAAAGTAGTGGCGACCCGAGCCCACACGGCTCCAACAGCAAAATAATCCCAACACAGACACTCAAAGGGGTTCGCCACCCAAAAACAAAATCAAGCATGCAACATGGATCCAAGATATATATACAACAAAGAGAGCGGAAAGAGATTACCTCGAGATCTTCAATTAAAGAACGACTCGCTCCGCGATCCAAAAGAACATCACACTTTGGGTTAGAGATAATCAAGTAAACCATACTATGTGTGAATGTTCGCATGCATAAAAGAAAAAGAACATCACACTTATCTAACACTATCAGTGTAAATCAAATCAATAAAGAGAGTAAAGTGGGAGAGGGGACACTTACAAATCATTGCTCGGATCCTCCCGGGGGAGGATATGGGTGATAGGGAAAGTAGGTGGGATAGTGGCAGTTTCTATACTCTGGCGGTGCCGGGGCATGGTTCTCAACGAAGTAGTAGTGGTATCCCCAGTCACGCCAGTACTGGTCTTGCTGTTGGAAGTACCCCTCGTGCCTTTGGAGATGTGCATGAACATCATTGAGTGTGGACTGTTGGGCACGTTGCCAATCTTGTTGGCTGTCCAACAAATTGTGATGACCCTGGAGTAGCGTTCGTTGTTCTCGAAGGTCAACTCCCATTTGCTCGAATTGAGAGTTGAGTTGCCCTAGTGAAGCTTTCCATGGATGACTTCCACTTCCACTAGCTTCACCGTGGCCGACATACTCCTCTTCTTCTTCTTCTTCTTCTTCTTCTTCTTCTTCTTCTTCTTCTTCTTCTTCTTCTTCTTCTTCTTCTTCTTCTTCTTTATTGCCCTCCTTTTCCTCCTCACCATCGGACACATCCGGACCTCCCACCTTGCGGCGGGTATCGTACTCTTGGCCACAAGACCAGTTATGCTCATTAGTGATGTCTAACCATTGCTCAGCATGGTCTGGACCCAAGAAATTCTCCATTCTGTTATCGTCTTGTCCATGGCAATAGATCGTGCAAGTTGGGTGCTTCGCGAGGATGTTCATTTTCTGCAATCGTACCATGTCGATAGGATCCGGAAGATAACGTAGAGTCCACTTCTTCAAGTACTTCCCGAAACCTTCTTGGGCGAGGAAGTGGCAAATGATATACCCCATGCCGATGGTAGTAGGTCGGGCCTCCATGCTAATCTCCCGAAGACAGTGTAGAATGCAGGAGCCGGTGTTGACCCGTTTACCCCTCACAGCATTGTAGATCACGAAGAGATCACCCTTCCTAACTTTAGGGCGTCCATCGTCTCTCCCGAACACCGAACTCGTCACGATCCTATAAAGGATTCGGACAGCTAGATCGTAAAAATCATGCCCCTTAGAGTTATGGGGGCAATGATAACGTGGGTTTCCGTCTCTCGTACCAAGATCCATCCTCCTCCAACATGCTAGGGCTTGCATTGTCTTTTGCTCATCAAAGTTCTCGCATCGCCCATAATACCTTCCATCATCGGGCAAACCCAACCTTTGGCATAAACGCTTCACAGTGCACCTCTTATCTTTGTTGGCGACTCGGTACTCAAAATATGCATCTTCCTTTCCATCATTGTAAACATTCAAGGAACTCAAAAATTCAAGGACGGGTTGGTCCACAATCGATTCATTGATCGTGATGAATACCTCCCTCCAAAGAGTACGAATGAGGTAATCGAAGCTTGGTTTGCATTGGATGGCTTTAACCGTCGCCGCATCATAAATATCCGGTGCACATATCTTCCGTGCTTGGAGCATTTCGTACAGTTGTTTATGCGTTTCATCCCGGAAAATTATATTTGCATTAGGATCACACCGAATTAGTGTGGCCGGTTGCGCTTGGTAACGCTCCTTCGTGGATGAGGATGGTCCTGCTTGTGATGAAGGGGTCTTTCAATACGTGAACGCTTGTTCATTCCACTCATGATGAACTAAAGCAAAACTCACTGGGTGCCCTAATCTCAAAGAAATTGAAAAATCCAACATAAGAACACACCAAATGAGCTTGAAAAATCGAAATCACTAATAATGCTAGAAGGTTACCTCAAATTGGAGCACTTGAACATGGATTCATCAAGGAGGATGAGTTCTTGCTCATCACAAAGAATAATAACACACAGCAAGCACACAGGACACAAGAATAACACACTAACACAATATACAGTGTGAGAATGATGTGATTCTAGACAGCGCAACAAGTGCAACAAGTGTGTGTGTGTTTTGACAGATGAAATGCTACAATTAATCACACAAAACACTAATCAAGAACACAACACTCAAACTCAGCACACAACGAAGAACGTGTGCTTGAGCAATGTCGCACACTAGGGCTGAATCTGGGCGAAAATCGGGACTCTAGCAGCCGATTTGCACAGCAAAGTTGAAGAACTAGGGATGAATTTCGAAAATAGAGGGAGGAGTGAGGGTCGAATTGAGAGTTGAGAGAGATAGAAGGGTGTGAGATGGTGTTTGTCGCGGTCGCTAGGGTGTAAAGAGAAAGGGAGTCGGGTTCTGTGAGAGAAAGAAATGAGAAAGTTGAAGGAGAATCGGGATTTTTAGGGTTGAATAATCGCTGAACAGTGTCAGGTCGCGGGCACGACCGACACTTTCGCGGGCGCGACACACCAGAAAAACCTGGAATTACTAGGCGTGCTCTTCGCTGGCGTTATCCCTTGTTTCGCAGCCGCTACATGCCTTTAGAGGAGCTGTGCTGCTACTGTTTCCACACTGTAGCGGGTGCTACCTCTTGGGTAGCGCCTGCTACCTGCTGCTGGCATCTTCCTAGCATTTCTAACACTCCAAAAGTAATCCAACTCCTAAAACTTCTCCTTTCTACACTTAATTTTTCTACACTTCCTCACACTCAATTTAAAACTTGCTTACTTTCAAACTCTCCTTCAACACTCATTTTCTTTCAAAAACTCACTCATTCACACTTACTTCTTTCACTCCCAACTTCAATTCTTCATTTTTAAACTCCATGTTTTTTATTTTTTTTCTCTTTTTCACATTATTTTTCCTCCTTTTTTTCAACTTTTTCTTTTGAACCTAGAACTAATGCCTCAAAAATACAAAAGAAAGAAATAAAGAAAAACAAAAAGACAAGAAAAATAGAAAACCTAAAGAAAACTAATAAGAAAAATTAAAAAGAAAGAAAAGAAATAAAATTAGAAAAATGCAAAAATTAAAAATTGAAAGAAGAACCTCGGAAATTATGGGGTGCATACCATAGAGCGCTAGTTTTAGGTCCCTAGCTCGACCTAAATACCCATTTGATTCTTGAGAGACGTGGAGCACATGAGAGGTACATAATCAGCTTCTTCCACCATGCTCACTTCTTTTTCCTTCCTTTCCAACTTCTCCCGTCTTTGGACAACCTTAAATCGAGTTGTCCTTTCGGTCATTTGGTCAACATGAGCGAGGAAGAGATGATGACATCTTCAATTTCTTCCATCGTCGCTTCCTCCTTCTTTTCCAACACGTCCTCATCACCTCCGCAAATAGAACAAGAGTCTCCTTCGGTGATTTGATTGGGTGATGGGAACGAAGAAACAACTTGGGCTCTTCTTCAAGTGGTTCTCCAAGTCTCAAGCTCTTGGGAACAATCTCCTCAAACTCTATGCCCTCAATATAAACTTCATCCAATGAGATCCCCCTCCTCAAGGGAACAATCTTGAGGGAATCATCATGAAATGCGTCTTCAAATACCTCGGGTTCAGAACATAAGGCCTTGGGATGATTGTTTTCACCCCTATCATCGGGTACCACTTCAAGAAAGTATGCCTCTCCTTGTTGCTCATGAACAACTGTCTTTATCAAATTGACTTCAACACAAAGCGGCTTGAAAGATAGTTTCTCATTCGCAACATCACGCCTTAGGTCTATATGCTCTACATCCATCAAGTGTTAAATCAACCATTTGGGGAGAGGAATTTCATGTTGTTGGGGAGTGGTTTGCTCCTCGGGACATTCAAGGACATTTCCTTCCAAAATCTCTTCTTGTTGTTCTTCCTCCATCTTCTCATCCAACACCTTCTCTTCTTCAACCAGCTTCCTCAACCATAACTCCCTCCTCGACGTTCATCTCCATCTCATTTTATCTTTTTTCCTCCAAATTACTCTCCTCCAGTCAAGAAGGTTCTTCCACTACTTCCCCGCTCCTTAAATCTCGGAGTTTACTTGTACCATTGGGGTAGGTAGGGGTTGGATAGGAATGGGTTGAGGTTGGGTGGCTTGAGCCAGGTATATTTATTAAGCAACTTGGGTCATTTAGGTTTGAAGGTCTCTAAGATGAGCCTCCTCACTTTCTTGATTAGCCACAATTTGTTGCAACAACTTTTCAATCATAGAATCTTCGGATGGTTGAGAAAATTGAGGTTGTAAGATGGGTTGACGTTAGAACTCTTCTTAAAACTATGCATGATGGTCATAAAATTGAGAAACAGGATCGAACACAGGATTGGAAAATGTGGTATAGCTAGGATCATGATCTTCATAAGAATGGGAATAAAGTTGGTTGGAATAGATAACATTCACGTGCTCTATTTGACGATACTCCACACATTGATGCTCAGGATGTGGATCGAAACACAACTTACAAGTATGCATATTAGCAACAGGAGTGGATAAAAGGTTTTCATACCTTGGGCTACTTTCGACTGGCTGGGAATTTCAGTATTCACCATCTTCTTTTGCAAATCGAGGACCGTAGACATTAGAAGCTTAATAGTGGGGTTGTGTTCCAAGGAATAATCCCAATTTCCCGAATTTTGGTCGCCTCCCGAATTGGGTAAATTCTGAGATAGCTCATGAAGAAAAATGTTGGCTTCCTCTGCAGTCTTCTTTAGGAACATCCCTCCGGATGCACGATCAATAAATTCTTGGTACGAACCACAAAGCCCATAATAAAAGTGTTGAAGTAGCATCCAATCCGGTAAATTGTGATGTGGACATTGGCGTTGAAGACTTTTGAATCTCCCCCATGCCTCAAAAAGATCTTCTCCGGGTTCTTGCGTGAAAGACATAATAACTTGCCGGAGTCTATACGTTTCATCACCTGGGAAGAATCTATGCAGGAAATCTCTTTTAAGTACCTCCCATGAAGAATAAGTGCCAGGAGGGAACATTTGAAGCCATGTCTTCGCTTTCCCCGTAAGAGTTAGACGAAAGAACTTCAATTTCATGAATTCTGAAGATAAACCAGGAATTTGCACAAAACTAATCCGATGTTCAAATTTCTTGATATGCGCAATAGGACTCTCGGATTTGTCTCCATGAAACTGATTATATAAGATGACTTCAAGTAAGTACGGTTCGAACTCAAATACGACATCGGGTGGTAACGGTGGTAGAGACATCGAGTTGCCTCCCGTACCCAATGATGGAACGACATACGATAGAAAGGTACGGGGTGAACTAGCTTGGCCCTTAACCATCAGAACTCGAAACCTCCTATAAAAAATGAAGAAGTATCAAATTCATCGGGATTGGGACAAACTAACTTCAAGCATGAAAGAAATCTTAAACAACTCAAGACTAAGAAACTAAGCCAGGGGCGCTTGCTCCCTGACAATGGCGCCATTTTGTGTACAGGGTGGTTTCGTATTAACCGATTTTTATCGTTCTTCTTAGGGAGCGAGGGGCCTTGGTCATAGGACCTTGGTCATAGGTCGGGATCGAGATCACTAAGGTAAGGAATTTGATTTGAAGGGGGATCACAACGTAATAAAGAAATCTAAGGTCGGTCAAGGAAAGAAAATGGGCTTCGGAGGCTTTTCGGGATGCAAACGGGGATGAGGAAATGGGTTTTGAACCAAGAGAATAATAAGGAGGGAGAATCAAGTGGTAATTTCGTTAGAAAATACCCACCGAGCTTCCTGTCTCGATGATAGTCCGGATTAACTTCTTCAAAGTCCACTACGGACCCGGAGGGTTAATGAAACGGAATTCCCTAGTTAACCTCCTTCCACTTTCGTGCGTGAGCATTAACTATCCCAACTCCAACCTTCCAACACAAGTGTCGGATGTATTCGGGAACTTTCGGACCCAAATATACTCCACTTGAGGTTAGGATAGGAGTGGGAAATTGATTTCCCAACTAATTAGTCACTAATATTGCTAACCCAAACCTAATCACCTATTCACATCCTTAATTACCCCCAAATCCATAGGGTTTCTAGCCACTAATCATGATATTAACTAAGCTAACAACATCCAAACCAACCCTAAGCTTGATTTCTAACAACAACAATTACAAACAAAACAAAACAATGAAAGTAGCAAGCAAAGCAATTAAACAAGCAAGAAAAGTAATTAGCAAAGCAATTAATAAAAGAGATTAAGGGAAGAGAGAACTTATCAAATGCTGGAAATGAACAAGGAAAAGCAATGGAAATGATGATCCAATAATCTCTCAATTGATTACAACTCAAAATCACAAAACCCTAGATTAATCCAAGCTAATCTCTCTCTAAAACTCACTAAAACAAAGCTGGAAATAAAGGTCTTCAAGTCCTTCTCAAAATCATCACTCTTGGAATATATGCAAGGCAAGGAAGTTAACCAAAACACGATAGTTTAACCCCGAAAATAAGTGTAGAAAAACAGGTGGTCGCGGGCGTGACCCTCCTTGTCGCGGGGGCGACCTATGAGAAAACACGCCAGGCGATTCAGTGTTACGCAGGATCGCGGGCGCGACCTGGAATAGTCGCTGGGGCGACCTGCCTCTGACCAGCTGAGTGAACTGCGCTTGGTTCGGTGTAGCAGGTGGCACAACTAAGGTGACAGGCGCGACTCCTGTGTAGCGGTTGTCACCTACTGTGTAGCAGGCGCTACACCTCTGTTTTCTTCCCTTCCCTTGTCTTCCTTCAGAGCTTGTAACGCCCGCTGCAAGGAGTGTAGCGGATGTTACCTCACTGTTCAACATCAAACTTGGGGAAAGGCTTCGCGGGTCAGCTCCGCTTCGACTCTCGGCACAGCTTGGCTCGGGAAATCTCTAAAAAGCCTAAATTAGCCCGTTTTCTTTGTTTTTGCTCCAAAAGTGCGAAAACCTACAAAACAAATAAAACACTAATAAAAAAAGATGAAAAAGACTCGGAATCGAGCAAAAATAACAAGATAAAAGGCGATATTTAGGCCCAAAAATGGGACTAAACAATCGTCTACATCAAATTGGTGGCTAACTAGCATCAACATCCATGATCAAAAAATGACTCAAATATGAGCCACTCTTAACTGGGGGCCCGTCCTACCTTCATGTCATCATTTAAGACATTCATTCTAGTATCCAGTCAGCATAACAAATTTTAAGAGGGATGTTCACTCCGTATCCTACAAGGCCATGAACCAACACTTCCATTAGTGTCATGGGCAGTGTTAAAAAAAAAAAAAGCGAGGAAAAAAAGGAAAAATCTGAGCAACCAAAAAATTAAGAAAGAAATATCGAGACTCACAAGTAAAGACACACCAGACCTTTACAATCAGTTTGGAATAAGGAAAATGTCCCCTTCTCTTTCATAATCGCCATGTATTGTCAAGTACTCATGTTACACAAATCTAGAGGCTCGCAATTCTCTAATATGGCCTCAAAAGCAAAACAATATCATCCAAAGTTTACCAAGCAAGGGACTCACCATACGTCAACATAGGATTGAAAGTAGCCAGTTCATGGTCATTTTCATGACTGTCTAGGAAAGCAAAGATGGAAGCAAATCATTCGAGTCAATCATTTGTACCGTCATTCCCTGTCTCATGGTCAGAAACCACACTTATCTAGCCTTATCCTGAAACTCCCTATAGGTTGCCTAAACACTTACGAAACCATTGTCTTGGAAATCATTGGCCTATAAAATCATAAGTGCATGAGTTTAAGCATCGTATAAAAAGTGCACAAAAGTATGGAGCCTGGGGAACCAATTATGTGCATGCCCACCCGTAGTGCATGAGAGAAATTGGAAAGAAGCAGAGAAATGCCACATCATCACTCCAGGACATAACACCAAGGGGTGGTTAAGCCCAAATGTCATCTCGATTAGGCATGGTTACAAACTAATAAGAGAAAGATTAGAACAGTCTTTAATAACACTCTAGCAGAAAAAATCAGCAGATCATATGAACTCACATCGACAGTTGTTTATTCCGTTATTTTTGCATGTTTTATCCCTCTTTTCTATGACTTTTGCTTGTTTTTAATAATTAAATTAGGTTTATTATTATGTTCTTTTCATTTTACTTATTTAAATGATTTTATGGTATTTATTATCTTACTTATTATTACTACTAAAAATGAATCAAATTTAGTAAAAATTGAAAGTAAAATAAAATCCTTATTCACTACCCATTCCCTTGGCCCTTTTTCTTTCAATTCAACCCAGCCTATCCCTCTCTCTTTCCGGCCCAGTTTCCCCCGCCTGCCTAACCCACTACCCAAAACCCATCCCAGCCGAAACCCAAACCCAGCAGCCCAACTATCCTACCCCATTAAAAACGTATTTCCCCCTCCACTTTCCCCTTTTCCCTATTCCCTTCCTCGGCCCAACCTCCCTTAATATTCTAACTCCCTCATTTCTTTCCATAAACCATTCCTCTAAACCCTAATTTCAATTACGTTCATTTCTTTCCCCCTTTTCTTCCTTTTGTCCCTGTCTCTTTCTTTCTCTGATTCTCTTTCTCTTTCTTTCTTCTCTGATTTTGCAAACAACACCACCACCGAAACACATCCACTACCATCTCCATTTCAACTACATCTCTTCTCTTCCTCATCTTATCTCCTCTCAAATTCTCGCGATATATCCCCATCATACTCACTCTCTTTTTCTTGTTTGTTGCAGATTCGGAGCAGAGAAAATACAATGGAGGAGCGTTTTGAAGCATACACCACCACCACCACCATAACCTCCATACCCATCAAATCCTCATGTTACTCGATTGTGGTTGCTTTGATTTTGTATTCGATTGTGCTCTGTTTTGTTACTTGTTTTTACTCCGTTTATCTGCATTATTATCGTGCTTAGTTTTGATCTGTTTTTGGTTGATTTCTGCTTCCGTTTTATTTCTCTTCATCTTCCCCTGTTTCTTCTTCTGTCGTGTTGCATGTCTCTGTTTCTTTCTTTCTTTTTTTCTTTTCTTTTATTTGTTTTTCGTCGGTCAGTAGTGCTTTGTAGGCAGTAGGTTTTGTTTCTTCCATTTTGGGTTTGTTTCAATCGCATGGTAGGTTTAATTGGGGTCTTTAGTAAGGATTAGGCTTATTGTTAGCAGCTGATTAGTTTTAGGATTAGTGTAGGGTTCGAGTTATGGGTAAGTTTAGTAGATAGTTGGGGTAGACATTAGGACTAAGTTTTTGGGCCAGTCCATACTTAGTAGTTTTAGGCCAGTGTCTAGGGTCTTTGATTGGGTCAGTCTAGGGTTAATCCTTTAGGTTTGTTATGGGTCTTTTTAGGATTAGATCTTTTTAAGGTTATTAGGGTTTCTTAGGGTTTATGGTTAATTATTGTTAGGTTTTCTAGGGTTAGATATTAGATGGGTCTTTAATTAGTTTTTTCATAAAATGATTAGTGGCTTGTTATTCCTTGGCTTTGGGGAATGTTTTAATCCCTAATGAGATCTCTTTTCTAGGGTTTGGCTTCGTTAGGGCATTAGGCCATGTTTTATGAGGTTTTCATTCAAAAACTCTCTTGATTGTGGGGTTTAGTACGTAGTGGAAACCCGCTAAACCTACTCAAACACGATCTCTAGGGTGATTGGATGGATATTCGAATAACTCCTCATGCATTTAGTTGAGAAGTTCGGATAGGGTGATTTGCATTTTAAGCCTTTTAGGTGAGTCCTCATTCATTTAGTGGACAAACCTCGAGGGCTAAATTCGGGTATACCTCTGGAAAGGCCCCAGAGTGGCCTTTTATTGCAATAACTCAACTTCTATCCCTAGTGTCCTGACCAAGATTTCCTCATGATTAGGGTGATCGATAGGCGGTGAAAGACCGACCCTCGAGCCTTTCCTTCCTTTTTGTGGTTTTGTGTGTCTTCTTTTAATTTCTAAAACCTCCAAAAGAACTTGAAAATCTAACCTAGTAAGTGAGAGTTTGGGTGACTTTTAGGTTCGGTACCCGAACTCCCTATGAATATGACAATCTAAACTAGCACTGTATTGCGAGTGAACAAAATGGCGTCGTTGCCGGGGAGTTGCGCCTACCGACCTTTTAGTTTTTCTTGAGCATTCCCTCTAGGTTTTAAAAGAAAAAGTAAAAAAAAAATTTAACAAAAAGAGATAGGAAAATGGCATGTTTTAGCTTCCCTCAAGATGAGCATGAGTTATTTTGTGATTATCGTGATAGATTGAATGCTTATCTTAATTATTGGGCTCCATATGGTTATGATTTTTCTTGTGGGGAAGTATTGGGTGTCTTTCATGAGGGTGTGAATTTTAAGACTTGTAAGCTATTCATTTACTATGGTTTTAATGCTAAAATTGATTATGAGGCTTGGGATTTTCTTAATTGGTTGACCGAGGATACTCGTGTTTTTTTTTAAAGAGTTGTCATGCTTCGAGTTATTTTTCTGATAATCTATGTGCTTATTATGTTAGATCTCACTATGAAAATTTATGTGCGGAAATTTGTCCCCCTTCCCCTTGTATTGATTTGCATACTCAATCTCCATTTGCGGATCAACCAAGGGAAGCATCTTATGAAGATTCATATGTGAGTACTTCTTCCCTTCCTCCTTCTATTCCTATGCATGCCCCCTCCCCGTGTGATCAATTTGAATCATCTATTCATGCTTCCGACTCTTTTAGTCATGTTGTTGACCCGACCTTTATTGAATATAACATGGATTATATGCAACAACTAGTTACAGAGAAGAGGGAGCTCAAAGAAGAGCTTGATTTGATAGCTTCTAGAATGTGTGAAACCCGACCTGAGTATGCTCACATGTCAAGACCTTCCTCTCCCAAGGAATGTGCTTCAAGTAGAGTTGAGTCTTTTTCCCCATTATCCCCTAAGATTCATGTTGATCCCCCTTTGTGTGATTGTGGTGATGATGGCTCTTTTTCTTCGTCTTTGACTTGTGTGCCTCATTATCATGATTTATAAACTACCCCTCGTGATTCATATGTGTGTGATTATGATTCATTTTCTATGGATTACGAACCTGATTGCTACACTTCTACCATTGATATTCATGATGATAAAACTTTATGCGATGATGAGAGTGGTGTCATGGAGAGTAGTCCTACTTTTCCTTCGCACACATGTGATGGTGTTAATGAGTTAGATGATAATCTTAGGTTAGGACTTGCTAGTGAAGATATTGTTGAGGAAGTTGATGACTCTTCAATATACTTTAAATGTGATGATGTATCCCTCTCTCCCGATCATGTAATCCCCCGTCATTCATTGTCTATCACTCCCTCATCCGACCATGCATGCCTTGAGTCTCTAGGTCACCTTAGAGGGTATGATCCCCTTCTTGACCCTTATCTAGTTTACCTAGATGACTCGCCCAGAAAAATCATGTTTATTCACTTATTTCATCACTTTAATGATTTTTCTAAGGCATTTGATAAGATGTTGAGAACACTTACCTATTCTCTTGTTTTTTGTATTCTTTTACATCCACCATTATGAGATGCTTTCGAGGATGCATGATCTTATCCTTCGGACGTTGAATTCTTCCGATCTTGAATGCTCGAACCTTGAAGAATAAAGAGCAGCTGATGCTCCAATATGATCGAGGTTATCCAATTTCATTTCTTTTTCTTTGAAGACTAAGTGGTAACCTCGTTCCACCCTTTCTCTTTTTGTTAATATTTCTTTGTTTTGGTTTGTATCGTTTGTTTTCTTTTTGCATGCTTGGTTTTACTTTTTGGTGGCGTACCCCCTAGTATGCTATATGTTGGGATTTTGGTTGTTGAGCCGCGTGGGCTCGAGTCGCAATCGCTTTCTTGTTGTTCTTTGTTGTTCCTTTTGTTGTTTTGTTGTTTTTCCCATTCATGAAACACCCTCTCCACAATGAGGACATTGTGGATTTTAAGTGTGTGTGTGTGGGGGGGGGGGGGGGGGAGGGGTTTCTCTTTGTATATAGGGTAGTTCACCTAGTTTTGAGTCTTTGATTTTGTTTCCGTAGTTTTTGTTAAAATTTGAAAACTTTTTGTGTGAAAAAGAAGAAAAAAGGGAGTGAAAAAGCTTTAATGTTTTTTATTTTTCTTGTGTTTTTGCTTTGTTTTTAGGAAAAGTGTAGTCAATGCTTCGAAAACTTTCTTAATCTCCTTGAAAGCAACCCATATGAGCATTTTCAAACCTTAGTTCAAGTATTGTCATGACTCATTTGTATAAATTCCCTTCGTTAAATGCTTAATAAGATCCTTGACTCTTTCACGTTCTTCTTGAAACTGTAAGACTTTAGTGGATCATTTTCGAGCTTGTTGAAAAACTGAAAGCTAATTAAATTAATTAAATCGGAAACTGTAGTGTTAAGTTAGTCTACCTACATGGGTTGGTATTAGCGACGCGGCGCTATTAGCCCTTAAGCACTTCATTTTCGTAATGATGAGGCGTGTGGAGTAGCCCATGTTGGGAGGGTAAACCCTATTATGGGCCGTTCCACTTCCTAAAAAATTAACACCAATCTCGTTGAGCTTTCTCAAGCCAACGCTAATTAATGAATCGTAATAAATGTGAATTTTTTCCTTGCGTTTCCTGCGACCCTCACCAAGCCAAGGGTGACATAAGCGAGGAAGGACGACGCTTAAATAATCTTTGCTTTGATACAAGCTTGGAATATGATTTGCTCTAGATCAATCAGAATTGAGTGGAATAACACTTGCACTTGAGCATATAGGGTCTTGTTTCGTAGGAGATGTTGAGAATCGAATACCTTAAAGATTGGCAATGTCTTGAATTAAGTGATTTGGTATGCTCATAATAGTTCTTTTGGTCGATTAGTATCGTTTTCCTTGCGGCGATTGCATGACTCTTAGAACAAGCAGCATTTCTTTTCTTTCTTTCAAACTTGTTTTGTTTTTCATTTTCCCTCTCTTTTTCTTTGGCTTGTGTGGGTCTAGCTTCTATAAACCCTCATGAGACCTTCCTCGTCCACCCGGGCTGTCGGGGTGTTTAAAGGGCTTGATGCATGTGCTAAATGCATCCGCGATTCCTGCGAAAGTGAGTTAGGTGTTTATGTTTTCTAGTTTCTTAGGTTTATTTCGGTTAGTTTTGCTCAGGACGAGCAAAAGTCTAAGTATGGGGGTGTTTATTCCGTTATTTTTGAATGTTTTATCCTTCTTTTCTATGACTTGTGCTTGTTTTTAATAATTAAATTAAGTTTATTATTATGTTCTTTTCATTTGACTTATTTATATGATTTTATGGTATTTATTATCACAGTTGTTATTACAACTAAAAATGAATAAAATCTAGTAAAATTTGAAAGTAAAATAAAATCCTAATTCACTACCCATTCCCTTGGCCCTTTTTCTTTCAATTCAGCCCAGCCTATCCCTCTCTCTTTCCGGCCCAGTTTCCCCCGCCTGCCTAACCCACTACCCAAAACCCATCCCAGCCGAAACCCAAACCCAGCAGCCCAACTATCCTACCCCATTATAAACCCATTTCCCCCTCCACTTTCCCCTTTTCCCTATTCCTTTCCTCGGCCCACAACAACCCACGGCCCAACCTCCCTTAATATTCTAACTCCCTCATTTCCTTTCCATAAACCATTCCCCTAAACCCTAATTTCAATTACTTTCATTTCTTTCCCCCTTTTCTTCCTTTCGTCCCTGTCTCTCTCTTTCTCTGATTCTCTCTCTTTCTTTCTTCTCTGATTTTGCAGACAACACCACCACCGAAACACACCCATCACCATCTCCATTTCAAAATTCATCTCTTCTCTTCCTCATCACATGTTCTCTTAAATTCTCGCGATATATCCCCATCACACTCACTCTCTTTCTCTTGTTTGTTGCAGATTCGGAGCAAAGAAAGTACAATGGAGGAGCATTTTGAAGCATACAACACCACCTTCACCTCCATACCTATCAAATACATCAAAACCGTCCAGATGGAAGAGAAATCAACGGCCAAGATTGAAGGAGGGGTGGTCAAATTCGAGTATAAACGCTCAGGGAAGCTCATACTGAAGTTTTCAGTGTTGGTTTTGGGGATGACAACCCAAGCCTCCATCTTAGGGTTAGTTCTTAGGTAGATTTTAGGGTTAGATTACTGTTTCTGTTGCTTTAATTAGTATTAAGGAGCATGTTATGTTAGAATTCCTCATGTTACTCGATTGTGGTTGCTTTGATTTTGTATTCGATTGTGCTCTGTTTTCTTACTTGTTTTTACTCCGTCTATCTGCATTATTATCGTGCTCAGTTTTGATCTGTTTTTGGTTGATTTCTACTTATGTTTTATTTCTCTTCATCTTCCCCTGTTTCTTCCTCTGTGTGTTCATTTGAGCCTTTATATCTTGGATGACAGGGTCATCGCGTAACTCAGCCTTGATCGGGACAGTTTGAGGAACAGTTACTGATGGTGGCGGCCTTGGTGTTAGGTCATCAGACACTTTAATGAGCACTCCAGCATTGGAACTTTCGCCTATCTTTCCTTTGCCTTTGTCACCTGTAGGATTGGGAAGAATTTTCATGGCACTCTCGTCGTTCTCCACCTCTTCCATTCGCATATTGATGCGTTGCACAGCTTCCAAAACACCATTTAGAGTCTCATGTTGTTGCTTTATGCGAGTATTTTGCCTTTCGCTGAGTTCTCGTTGTCGAGCGATGTGCTCATCGACTTTCTTCTCTTGCTGTAAGGCAGCAAAAGTGATCGAGCCCTCTACTTGCTTGAACTTCTCCTCAAGAAGTTTGGCTAAGGCCTTTTGGACTAGGTTGTCTCTGTGGTTCTTTTCGGAAGACATGTTGAATTGCAGACGACGGGAGGTTTTGGACCTGGATGCTAACGGGACGAAGACCGGGTTACGGATTAAGCGACTTGTTGGGCCGGGGATCCAAGTTAGACTCGGGTCTCCTATGTTGACTACAGCAAAACCACATACAGCTGAGAGATTGACCTTTTATTAACCCGAAAATCCAACCTGATGAATGCATGACCTAGTGAACCTACATGGGACTTCTTAATATACACCATCTAAACGATGACCGGATAAGGTGACTCACCCGGGACACGGGTTTGCATGATCCTAACTCTACATGACCCTAAAAGACCATTGATCATCATAAAGGGCCGGATAAAACCATACACAGCGGGTCAAGACTGAGCATAGGAGTACAAGTCGGTGTTTCTCAATTCGGATAAGCCCCATCCACAGGCTGACCATTTTAAGGAGAATCCATAGCTTTTCTACTTTGTTTTTATTTTATTCTACTTGTTTGAGAAAATGGATATTGTAAAGGACCGGATAAAACCAACGACAAGTGAGTTATAATTAATTTATGGACTTAATTGATAAATCCAACATGGTTGGGCCTAACCACGGGCTGGCTATGAATGTGATGGATTCAATAATTAACTCGATAAATTAATCAACTCAAACCTGGTGATTATTACACAATCTAAGACTTTACCCGTTTTCTTTTGTTGGACTTTTAAGCAGGTTTATTGGACCTTTGTTTAAGAAGATGTCGTAAAGGGCCATATAGAATTATCAAAGGCGAGTTGAGTTTACTTTATGAACCAAGAGGATCAGCCTTTATGGATAAATGGGCCCAACTACTGGGTTAACCATAACTTTTGAGGTTGAACTTCTTAGTTAGTAAACATGACTCTTCTCAGCCCAATGACTACTATACGGACTAGAACAACATTCATAAACTTTGGTCGACTCTTTACACATAGCACATAGCATACATATGAACAAAGGGGTATCCTAAACCAAGGCTCTATGTACAAAAGGGTTTATTGGCTGGATAAGGCTTAGCGGCTCATGTACTCGCCCCGGTGCATTCTTGTTGTAAAGGCAACTTGAATGTGTGGGGTGTTGCTCTTGGAGGCTCGAGTGGAGACCTCATAGAGTGATGTATGAGTGGATGTGGTGACCAATGTTATCTCGGTGTAAGTGCACCAATTGAGTATGGTCGGTCCGGCATCCCATGGGTTATTTATTGTGGTTTAAAGAGAAAAAGCCTAATACCGCCAATTTATGTGCTCCTACGACATATTACATGTCAAGGGAGTGCCCCGGTAGATGCAATGCATTATGCCTAAAAAGAATGACTTAATAATATAAAGTAAAATTCACTTTCCTTCCAAAAATTTTAAAGCACACTAAACTTTTTCAAGTTTTACCAACTTTAAGAAAAAACTCCCCGGTGGAGTCGCCAAAAATCCTATGGACGTTTTTCCTCGCCGTTCGGGCTTCCGAACGTCCATGTTTGGATTGGGGTGTGATTCGGTGATTTGTGTTGGGGTTTAACCTTTGAAAATTCTTTAAGGAAGTCTATTATATATTTCATGAATAATGCTTTGTAAAATCACTTTCCCTTTACTTATGCATTTTATGAGTTATAGAATTAAACCTTTAAGAGTGAACATCCACTTGTTCTCAAGTCTTCTAAATTTAACCCCATTTGCTCATTTAAATGTTAGACTTGGAAGAGAGTGATTTATGCAACCATTATTTAGAAATTTAAGAAAGAACCCTAAAGTTACATCTATACATTGTAAAACCATGTTAAGCATAGTTTATGCAATTCTCGATGTGTTTTAGTTCGAAATGGGAGTTGCCACCCGACTTTTTAAGGGAAAAGCCCAGACAAAACCAAAAGGAAAATAAAGAAAGACTCTGCCTGCGAAACCCAAGAAGGGATTCGAGGGTAAGGTTACGATCTCGAAAAGTAAACTTTAAGAGTTCGCCTCTCACAAAAGGAAAGACTCTACTAAAAGTTTAAAAATGTGCTTTTAATAAAGTTTGGGAGGGAAATGGATGAATACTTTATAAAATTACTTCATTGAATCATGCAGCAAGAATGTAACATATAAGATAGAAAAGTACAAATATACACTTATTTACAAGAAAAGAAGAACACTTAAGAGCTTACATTGCTACTTAGTGGGAAAAAGCCTTGCCTAGCCTTTTGATGCTTGATGAATCCTAATTGATACCTTGAAACTTTCCTCTCCAAGTGCCTAAAGGATGATAGAAAAAGGGATGGAAAAACATGATAAGAAGAGGGGTAGAAAAAGGGGAATAAGAAGGCTTTTTTGTAGTTTTGGGATGTGTTTAGGCTAGGTTTTTTGTGGAGTTTGGGATGAATAAAAGTGGGATATATATTTAAGCTTTTTGTGATGAAAGAATGATGAAGATTATGGCAAGATAGATGATGGAAAGTAGGATATAATAGAGGATGGATAGAATAAGAGATGAATGAGAGATCAATATGAGGTAAGAGGTATAGAAGTAGAGATATTATGAGAGAGATTAAAGAGTGACTAGAGAGGGATAGATGATGAGTGAATTGGTTGATGAAAATGACTTGGAGAGGAGGAGGGAGTAGAGGTTCATACACATGCATGCATTCACCTCGTAGACTCCGGACTGGCACAGAACACCAGGCAGTGGCGGGAGCTCACCTAGCATGGACAGTGGCACGTGGTCAATTGACCACGTGTGGGCGGAGCCTCCAAGGCCGACCGGCCACCAAGCTGGGGGGATGTATCCTCCCCGTCCATGCATGCATGGACGGTGATAGTGTGAAGAGAGTCTACCTAGGGAAGTGTAGCTTCATACTGGATGGAGTGAATGTATATTATTTAGCTCTTGTGAGGTGTTTTTGGATGCTCTGGTGAGGATTCGATCTTGAGACCTTTGGCACTTGCTTTTAGGTTTTGCATGGCTCCATTTTTATATAAACAATGTACATGTAGCTAGGATGGACTACATGTGATCATGCATGTAACTCTAGGTGAACAAAATACATGTAAAATGCATGCATTTATTTCTTTCGCTCTTATTTTTATATTATTTTATGCGTCAAAATCCAGGTGTCTACAGCGAGGGAGGACGACGCTTAAATAATCTTTGCTTTGATACAAGCTTGGAATGTGATTTGCTCTAGATCAATCATAATTGAGTGGAGTAACACTTGCACTTGAGCACATAGGGTCTTGTTTCATAGGAGATGTTGGGAATCGAATACCTTAAAGATTGGTAATGTCTTGAATTAAGTGATTTGGTATGCTCATAATGGTTCCTTTTCGTTGATTAGTGTCGTTTTCCTTGCGGTGATTGCATAACTCTTAGAACAAGCAGCGTTTCTTTTCTTTCTTTCAAACTTGTTTTGTTTTTCACTTTCCCTCTCTCTTTTTCTTTGGATTTTGTGGGTCTAGCTTCTATAAACCCTCACGAGTCCTTCCTTGTCCACCCGAGCTGCCGGGGGGTTTAAAGGGCTTGATGTATGTGCTAAACACATCCGCGATTCCTGCGAAAGTGAGTTAGGTGTTTATGCTTTCTAGTTTCTTAGGTTTATTTCGGTTAGTTTTGCTCCAGACAAGCAAAAGTCTAAGTGTGGGGGGTGTTTATTCCGTTATTTTTGCATGTTTTATCCCTCTTTTCTATGACTTTTTGCTTGTTTTTAATAATTAAATTAGGTTTATTATTATGTTATTTTCATTTTACTTATTTATATGATTTTATGGTATTTATTATCTCAGTTGTTATTACTACTAAAAATGAATCAAATTTAGTAAAAATTGAAAGTAAAATAAAATCCTAATTCACTACCCATTCCCTTGGGCCTTTTTCTTTCAATTCAGCCCAGCCTATCCCTCTCTCTTTCCGGTCCAGTTTCCCCCACCTTCCTAACCCACTACCCAAAACCCATCCCGACCGAAACTCAAACCCATTAGCCCAACTATCCTACCCCATTAAAAACGTATTTCCCCCTCCACTTTCCCCTTTTCCCTATTCCCTTCCTCGGCCCAACCTCCCTTAATATTCTAACTCCCTCATTTCTTTCCATAAACCATTCCTCTAAACCCTAATTTCAATTACGTTCATTTCTTTCCCCCTTTTCTTCCTTTTGTCCCTGTCTCTTTCTTTCTCTGATTCTCTTTCCCTTTCTTTCTTCTCTGATTTTGCGGACAACACCACCACCGAAACGCACCCACCACCATCTCCATTTGAACTTCATCTCTTCTCTTCCTAATCTCATCTCCTTTCAAATTCTCGCGATATATCCCTATCTCATTCACTCTCTTTCTCTTGTTTGTTGTAGATTCCGAGCAGAGAAAGTACAATGGAGGAGAATTTTGAAGCACACACCACCACCTTCACCTCCATACCCATCAAATACATCAAAATCATCCAAATGGAAGAGAAATCAACGACCAAGATTGAAGGAGGGATGGTCGGATTCGAGTATAAAGGGTGAGGGAAGCTCATTCTGAAGTTTTCATGGTTGGTTTTGGGGATGACAACCTAGGCCTCCATCTTAGGGGTTAGTTCTTAGGTAGATTTTAGGGTTAGATTACTGTTTATGTTGCTTTAATCAGTATTAGCGAGCATGTTATGTTAGAATTCCTCATGTTACTAGATTGTGGTTGCTATGATTTTGTATTCGATTGTGCTCTGTTTTGTTACTTGTTTTTACTCCGTTTAACTCATTATTATCGTGCTCAGTTTTGATCTGTTTTTGGTTGATTTCTGCTTCAGTTTTACTTCTCTTCATCTTCCCCTGTTTCTTCCTCTGTTGTGTTGCATGTCTCTGTTTCTTTCTTTCTTTTCTTTTATTTGCTTTTCGTCGGTCAGTAGTGCTTTGTAGGCAGTAGGTTTTGTTTCTTCCGTTTTGGGTTTGTTTCAGTGGCATGGTAGGTTTAATTAAGGTCTTTAGTAAGAATTAGGCTTATTGTTAGTAGCAGATTAGTTTTAGGATTAGTGTAGGGTTCGAGTTCTGGGTTAGTTTAGTAGATAGTTGGGGCAGAAATTAGGACTAAGTTTTTGGGCCAGTCCATACTTAGTAGTTTTGGGCCAGTGTCTAGGGTCTTTGATTGGGTCAGTCTAGGGTTAATCCTTTAGGTTTGTTAAGGGTCTTTTTAGGATTTGATCTTTTTAGGGTTATTAGGGTTTCTTAGGGTTTATGGTTAATTATTGCTAGGGTTTCTAGGGTTAGATGTTAGATGGGTCTTTAATTAGGTTTTTAATAAAATGATTAGTGGCTAGTTTTTCTTTCGCTTTAAGTAAGGTTTTTATCCCTAATGAGATCTCTTTTCTAGGGTTTGGCTTAGTTAGGGTATTAGGCCATGTTTTATGAGGTTTTCATTCAAAAACTCTCTTGATTGTGGGGTTTAATACGTAGTGGAAACCCGCTAAACCTACTCAAACACAATCTCTAGGGTGATTGGATGGATATTCGAATAACTCCTCATTCATTTAGTTGAGAAGTTCGGATAGGGTGATTTGTATTTTTAGCCTTTTAGGTGAGTCCTCATTCATTTAGTGGACAAACCTCGAGGGCTAAATTCGGGTATACCTCGGGAGAGGCCTCGGAGTGGCATTTTATTGCAATAACTCAACTTCTATCTTGGCTTAGTGTCCTGACCGAGATTTCCTTGTGATTAGGGTTATCGATAGGCGGTGAAAGACCAACCCTCGAGCCTTTCCTTCCTTTTTGTGGTTTTTAGTGTGTCTTCTTTCAATTTCTAAAACCTCCAAAAGAACTTGAAAATCCAACCTATTAGGTGAGAGTTTGAGTGACTTTTAGGTTCGGTACCCCAACTCCCTGTGGATATGACAATCTAAACCCGCATTGTATTGCGAGTGAACAACAGTGACATCAATTGAATCACTATTTCAAGCTAGCCGTACCACAACTGCTGTAAACAATCAAGTCGACTCGACCACCATGAAAGGTGGCACTTCGCTCCGAAAAGCAAGACATTCAACGATCAGCCTAGTCGCTTTGAAAAATGGCTCATCGCTCCTGTAGACCCTGAAAAACATTGCGACGGACTTTTCGTGCAGTGCTACTTAGGAGATCGGGAGCCGAATAAGGTTGCTTAACCCTTAAATAAGGATGTTTTTAGAAAAGCTTTAACCATTCTTAAGAATCATAAGTTTGTAAATTTACTTTGGACATTTAATCTTTTCAGAATAGTTAACTTCAATATTTTCTCGGGAATAATCATATAAGGTGCCATAGTTGATCAAGATGGATCATTGAACTGACCTTGGAGACCAAACGACTTTCATTGGGTCAGACCAGTGATCCTTTGATCACTAACCCAGAAAGGGGTCTGAAACAAAGCCAATGTCGTTTGGCTTTGGCACTGTTTCTCCCCATATTCTATTCTTTTTACCTTTGTGCTTTCATGCTCAAGTGAATATGAGATTAACTAAACCAAAAAGACAAAAGGTCTTAAACTGAATTATGCGAAAGACGATTAAAGTAGTCGCTAGTTGATTTTAAGGAAATAGACAAACCAAAAAGACAAAACTTCGGCAAAAGAACCTGAAATCTAAGCTCGGGGGTAAGGTTATGAATCCAAGAATTAGAAACCTCTTGGACTCGTCTGTTCGATAATAGACTCCACTAAAACTAATTTGAAATGAAAGAGAGCGGAGAGAAATTTATAAAGATTTCACGATAATATATTCATGTCATACATTTAAAGAACTTTCAAAATAATGTACAAATATAAAGAGGGTTATTACATGATTACAAAGCAATGATAATAAGGACGATCTAACCTTGTTTAATCACGAAGCATGCAAAGTCGAATTAGCTTGTAGGTAAAGAAGACAGAGAACCCCAAAGTCAATACATCGAGATTTTCTTGTGTTTTTGATGTGGTAGGAGTAATAGAGTATTCTTGGTTATCCTTGAATGTGGAATGGAAGGGGTATTTATAAGGGGAATATAGATGGATGAATATGGGAATTGAAGACATGACCCACTTCTCAAGTAGGGGTGAGCATTATTCGGTTTCAAACCGAATAAACCGAGAACCGAACCGAATTGAACCGGTTCAAACCGAATCGATTTTTATTCGGTTCGGTTTTCGATTTGGACTTTAGGCCTTATTCGATTTTCGGTTTATTCGGTTCCAGTGAAAAAACCATAAAAAGTGTGCATTATTCGGTTCAAAACCGAATAAACCGAACACCGAACCGATTTTATTCGGTTCGGTTTTCGGTTTGGACTTTATCCCTTATTCGGTTTACGGTTTATCCGGTTCGGCCTGGTTCGATTCGTTTTGAACCGATGAACACCCCTATTCTCAAGCCTCCAATCCCAAGATTTAGGCCATGCAACCTTGATCTCTACATGAGTAATTACGTAATTGCAAGGATCAAGGGATTTGAGTTGACTGAAGTGATACATGGATCACTGACATGGCATGGAGTGTAGGTTATGCAACCTTAGCTTGTGTTTATGCACGCAGATTGTTGACTTGGTAATTCCCAAAACCAAGCCAAGGCCAAACGGTCTTGGCTATTATTTTAGCCTGTTTTGCTTATTTTTGGGCCTTCACTTGTTTTCTTGGGCCATTACATTATCTATTAAACTACTGCAAGTCTCTCTGGCTTTGGACTACTCATGTAAAATTGCCCCGGTACAAACACTAAAACATATACCGCCCTTTACCTACGCTTTTTAAGCTAATTTGCGACGCTAAAAGCGCCAGCAGCTGATTTACCGACGCTAAGAAAAGCGTCGACAAATTGAGTGTCGAGAGTTTGGCGACACTTTTGGGCGTCAAGATGGGCGACAGTTTATTGTGACGACCTAGTTACGTTTCTCAGCGCTTTCTAGCGTCGCGAAACACAATTTGCCACCAAAAACAAAATAGTTGGCAGGAAAAGGGGCGACGCTTTTTTGTGTAACGATTTATTTGGCGCCAAGTACATGATTTGTAGAGGGAAATTTCCCCGACACTTCTTTGTACAGTTAATTTATTAGCGGGAAACTTCTAAACCTTTATTTTTCATTTTTGGAACTATGATCACGATTATATATATATATATATATATATATATATATATATATATGCACACACAATAGTTGGCAGGAAAGGGGCGACGCTTTTTTGTGTAACGATTTATTTGGCGCCAAGTGCGTAATTTGTAGAGGGAAATTTCCCCGACACTTGTTTGTGCAGTTAATTTATTAGCAGGAAACTTCTAAACCTTTACTACTACTACTACTTTTTTCACTTTTGGAACTATTATCACGATTATATATATATATATATATATATATATATATATATAAACAGAAAACATAAAATTAAAACAAATCTAGTAATATTTGATGAAAATCAAGACGGTTCGTTAAGGAAAATATTTGCTCATAACAATAAAACTCTAACTTCAAGTCACTAACATGAAAACAAAATTTAAATGTTTCATAACATGTTATAATAGGGTTAATAGCTAAATATTTTGAGGGAAAAAATACTATAAATGACAATATATCTCTAAATTAAATTCAAAGCATAAAGAGTATGTGTTGCCTCTTGGTTGGTCTACTGAGAAGAAGTGTGTTCTAATTCTTCATTATCTTTTGTAGTGAGCTCTAATTCCTAATCTTCATCATTCGCATTTCCACTTGATGATTTTGTGATCTACAAAATAATTATAAGTAATAAGTAAGAGCGAAAATATGTATCAAATGAGGTGATCCATATACAAGAAAATAGCAGTAGAAGTAGTTTATGACCTACTACAATATGTAAAAGTTAAGTTTCTTAATTTTTTTATTAAAATAGCGAGAGCGCAAGTGAGCTAGGAGATACTTGAAAATGTTCACATTAAAACGTTATAAATTTATAACTAGACAATATATGAAAGAACAGACACAATGAACATACTTAAGGTTGATATTCACCTAAGGATGATATTCCTTACCTAAGGCTTCCTATCAAGAGGGTGATTTGTCTTGAGATTCATCCCAACCTGACGAACATGTGAACAATCCTTAGTCTCAAATCTTGCAAGGAAGCTCTCACTTCAATTCTCTGTATACATTATTGTATACATTATCAGGAACAATATACATTGCTATGCAACATTTTCATTCAACAAAAACATTACATAGACTAACAAATTAGGATCCTGAAAGTGTGTGAAATCTCAGTTGTTAGAACTTCACCTAGCAAGACGAAAGAATCATGATATAGACAAAGTGAGCACATTGAACACCAACAAGTACAGAACAATAGGAAGCTGGACTTCAAGATTAACAATATCATAATACAATTAGAGGCCTATAGAATATATGGATTTCAACTTACAAAGACAATCTTTAGAAGCTTTTGATTGTTAGTGCCTGTGTCAAACATAATTGGAAATACTGATAAGAAATTAAAAGTTAGGTAAGTGATATCTAGAATTACAAATAGGAATAATACATAGAGTGTTACGTACAACGATAAGTTCAAGTGAAGGCAAAATTTAGCAGCATGTTCACATCCATACCATTAGGTGTTCGTCCTACAACAACAACATACACATCAAGTTTTCTAATAGGTACGCCAATTCCTTGAACTATAAGAATATCACCAAGGCCAAGAATCCATTTGCCATTTGTGGTGACTATCATATCAACCTGCAATTGAATTAGTCATATGCATATAAGCAGTAAGACTTGTCTCTTCCATTTCATTCTCCTTGTCTAAAAAAAATAAAAAACGACTGCATCTTTAGCTTACAAACACTGAGGAAAGCAGAAGCTTCGACAGACATTTACTATAAAGCGAAAAACTAATTCTTCAGCGAGCTTAGTGTTTTCGTTGTATAATAATCAACCATACCTATACAAACACAGAACATTAGTAATATAATAACTTGAACAAGTTAAAAATGAATTGACCTGCAATTGGTATATTTATTGTGCCGGCCAATTATCGATCATGGCCATCATTTCTACTTTTATCCATGGACTAGATGTGGACGTCTGAACATACCAGAATAGTTTTGGCACACCACCCCTATAGTTTGAGTAGTTATAATATTACCAAAGGCTTTGATATTATCAATAGCACCTAGATGTAATGGTTTAATTATCTCATCTCATAACATAATTCATCATAAGATTTTGAAAGAAATCGTAGACCTTACTCGATAATTATAGTATCTCATTCCTGTCATGTAGTCTATTTATTTACCAGCGATACAACCGTTCCTGCTTGGCCCCTTGTACCTTTTTCCAATGAGTGGTAAGATTGCACTATCAGATTAAATGCAACAAGAGACCCCCAAAGCCACTATATACCAGTTAGTACAACTACATAAAAACGCCAATGCCAATCAATTACCCTAACTAGAGGTTACAGATCATACCCATAATTTATCCTGTGGAAAACATGATGCACAACAAAAAGGCTAACATCTCAATGAATAACTGAACATAATCAAATTTGTTGTACCGTTTCGGAAGATCCACTAAAATCCATTGTTGTTTCAGCCATCAAACCTACAAAATGCCAACAAAAAAATTAAGAAATAAACTAAACAAATTGTCCATCAACATGAAACATCAAAGTCATAAACAGAAGAAGCAACCAAACCAAACCACGATCCCCAAATTCTCGCAATCGGAACCCTAGAATCACCTGAAACTGGATAGGACATCGTAGCTGAACATTGAGGCTCGGAGATCCGAAGCGAAGCAAGGTTTGAGGAGGGAGAAAGCCCTCCAACTCGTGACAGTCTCACGCTTCCTTAAGCCATCCATAGCAAACTTGACCTCATCCAGACACTCATGGTGCAGTCGGTGGAATCCCATCTTTCACCTTCACCTTCACCTTCTCCAATAGCTGCATCGAATTCGACCCATACGGATTCGAATAAAATGTCCACTGAGTCGAATCTTGAGACAAGAATGTCAAATCGACATGCTCTTTGAGGGTTTTCTTGGAATTGGAATTGATCTTGAGAGGCAAAAAACAAGGGTTCAGGCTCTTTGTCCTTGAAAGCAAAATTGAAAGCAAGTGCAAAATTGAAAGTTGGGAGGGCTAAGAGTTAGAGAGATTAGATTTAGAGGAGAAATTAGAGATTGAGAGCCAAGAATTGGGGAGGGCTACCATGAGACTGAAATGGGCGAGGAGAGAATGGAATTAGGGATTTGAGGTTTCAAAGAAGGAAAATAGGAGGGGTTTTAGATGTCTGCCTTTTTTTAGTTTTCAATGACCCGCTAATTCTTTTTCAATTTTTCGAAGACTCGCCCCTTTTTTTATTTCTTTGCTAATTTACGGCTTTTCAAATTAATGGGTAAAAGGTAGTTGGGTAAAAGTTAAATCTTAATAATTTTTGGTAAATTTTGATAAGTTTCGTCAAATTTACCCTAATATACCAAAATTAAAAATTTTGTATTTTTTAGTTTTGGTAAATTTTGATAAGTTTTAGTAAATTTAGGTAAAAACTGACCCTACCCATTTTACCTAAATCATTGACAGGCCCTTAAGTGGGCAAGCCATTTTGGATGTGCGCCTCCATGTTCCAGGTCTACCGTGACATCTATTGTAAACGCCGCCAAAGCCTCTTTGCATATTATCCCTATGTATATACGCTAGGGTGGCACTTATAATAAATGTCGTTATACAAACACCATTATAGTCTAACCCCTTCATGTTTCACCCTATACACAATTTAGGCGCATACTACTACATCCAACCCCTTCATGTTTCACCCTATACACAATTTCGGAGTACTAGTTTTGGTTTTGGTTTAGGCAGTCGTAAAATTATACATACATACATACATATATATATATATATATATATATATATATATATATATATATATATATATATATATATATATATATATATATATATATATATATATATATAGGCTATGGTGATCAAACACTTATATTGAAATTGTGTTAAACTAACTATTAAGAAACTAATAATGTACATTGTTGAAGTATTTGTTAATTCTTAATATCTTAATCATAAGTTTATCATAAGAATTACAATTAATTTCGACCAGAACAAAATATTAATTAACGAAGAAAATATAATAAGACATCAAATAACATATATAGTAAGCATAATCGTAAATATTGGAAATACATTTACATATGCTTAACTCTTATGTTTAAACTTAAAAAATATACTTATAATCTACACCAATTGGCATGGAAAATGGGAAAAATAAGGGATCTCGAAGCTTTTTTATGCGACTAGGTTACGCGACACAAAAAAGCGTCGGATAAAGTGTCGGGATAAGTTGCATTCCTCTCGACGCTTTCAAAGCGTCGCTAAAAAAGCGCAGTGAAACCGCGATAATTATAGTATGAAACACAAGTGTCTACAGAGAGCCCCCACTTTGATCGAGTCTGAATGAGATGAAGGTCAAACTAGAGATGTGACGATAAGATGTATGCCTCGTTGTGGACGCCCTGAAACTAGACACATGTTGATGAAATGTTTGCCTTGTTGTGAACGCTTGGAAACTAGACGTATGTCGATGGATTGTCTGGGTCATTTTGAATGCCTAGATACTAGACATATGCTGATGAAATGTTTGTCTCGTTGTGAATGCCTAACAACTAGACGTATGCTAATTAAATGTCTGCCTTATTGTGAACACTTGGCAACCGACATATGATGATTGATGTGTACGGTTTTTCCTAAAATAGTTGAAAACAAAAATGTTAGTCCTTTCAAGTATAATTTGAGATTAGAAAATTACTTGTCTAATGATTGATCAGTGCTCCTGTATGTTGATGAAGTCATATATCGGATTTTCCCAAAGTAGATGATTCCCAACGGATTTTCCCGAAGCATATCAGATTCTCCCGATGTTGACGAAATGATGATAGCTTATGGGATTATCCCGATGTTGGTGATGCCCTCCCGAGGTATATCAGATTCTCCATATCTTCTTCGACCACCTTAATCCGATTTAATCCAAACGACATGACCACAAGTATGATCCACTAGGACATCAATGTGTGGCAAAGAAAAACAATCTTTCGGGGGTTGGCTTTATTTAAATCTCAAAAGTCCACACACATTCGAACCTTTCCATCCTTCTATAGGGTCGGTTTGGACCTAAGAAAACAGGATGGAAAAACATATTGTGGAAAAAAAATTAGGAGCAAAAAATTTTGGGGTAAAGTAAATTTCTTTCTCTTATTTGGTTTATGTAAAATTTTGAAGGAAAAAAATTGATTTTCTATTCAACTTTCTTTTTCTTGTTTGGTTTGAGGAAAAATACATGGAAAAATAAAATGTGCATGAAAACTTGTAAATGTCAAGCTTCATTTTTCTAGATCATATGATATGTGATTTGGGGGGAGAGAGAGAGAGAGAGAGAGAGAGAGAGAGAGAGTTAGATTCGGAGAAGAGAGTTAGAGAGAGAAACTTAAAGAGAGAGAGAGAGAGAGAGCAAGAGAGAAGAGAGACTTAGATAGACAAAAGAGAGTTAGAGAGAGGGGGAGAAAGAGTTAGAAAGACGGGGGAGAAAGAGTTAGAGAGAGGGGAGAGAGTTAGAGAGGGGGGAGAGAGAGAGAGAAGAGAGTTAGAGAGAGGGGGGAGAGAGAGAGGGGGAGGGAGAGAGAGTTACACACACACACACACACAGACACACACACACAGAGAGAGAGAGAGAGAGAGAGAGAGAGAGAGAGAGAGAGAGAGAGAGAAGTGAGTTAGAGAGAGAGAGTTAGAGAGGGAGGGAGGGAGTGAGAGAGAGAGAGAGAGAGAGAGAGAGGTAACAGAGAGAGAGAGAGAGAGAGAGAAAGAGATGTGACAAAGAGAGAGAAAAGAGAGTTAAAGAAAGAGAGAAAGTGATAGAGAGAGAGAGAGAGAGAGAGAGAGAGAGTTAGAGAGAGAGATGTGCGTGTGTGAGAGAGAGAGAGAGATAGAGAGAGAGAGAGAGAGAGAGAGAGAGAGAGAGTCGAGAGAGCCGCAGGAGATGAAGGAGGGAAAGGTTGACTTGTAGATCCAAAATTTTTCTCTCAACTTTCCTTTGGTTTTTGAAGGGAAAATTTTATGTTCTTTGTTTCCCAAAATTTTCTATGTAGTTTTCCAATATTTTTTTTCGATCCAAACAAAGGAAAAATTCTTATTTTCCAAATTATTGTTTTCCTAGGTCCAAATGGACCCTTAAGTATGGGATGATGTTGGCTATTCATTTGGGAAACTCGACCATTTTGATGAAACCGTCGTCGATCAGCTTTTGGACTTCGTCATGAATCTTATCGAACAATTCATTCTTAATTCAACAAGTTTGTTGCTGAATTGGTTTGGCATTGAGATAAAGTGGAATGCCATGCTCGGTGATTTCCTGATCAATCTCGAGCATGTTTTCGTAGGACCAAGTGAACACATTGATGAATTCTCTGAGGAGCTTGGAGAATTCATGTTGCTCCTCCGGGATTAATGATTTGTAAATTTTCAATTCCAAGGGAGTTTCAGGTGTTCCAACATTGACAATAAATGTCTCTTCAACTTCAACCACACGGTTATCATGTTCATTCATAGCTTGTGTTAATTTAATAAAGTCTTTCAAAGGTTCAACATCAAATTCACAATTACTGGAACAACAGTTTAGGGGATAAGATGACTCAATATACCCGGAAACATTCACTTTATCAGAAAGTACAGAGACATCAGCCTTAGAGCTAGCCCGAATTGATCGAGACTCAATGACAGACCCACGATTACTTAATTCGGGCGGGACTTTCGAGGACTCTCCTAAGACTAATGGAGAACATTTTTGAGTGACAGTGTTGTTACTTATTTTGAAGATGATCTTTTTGGTAAAAAGACAACGAGTAAATCATGTTTTACTATCAAAATACGAGAGGACACCTTTAGATTTAAGATATGTATTTTTATTTTCAAAACTATGTCATTAAACTTTGTATTATTTAAATATGTTAAAGTTTTAGAATTCATTCTAACATAATTTGTCTTTTTAATAAATTTTATATTGACACCTCTTGCATTGAATCTCGGTTTTGCCACTGTCTGAAATCATAATTTTTGATAAATAAACCATACTTGAAAATTAATTAAGGACTTATCTCATAAATTAATCACCATTCATCTCTTGTATTCTAATCAAACTTCGTCTAAAACCATCTTTACTAAATTATTGGAAGTTATAGACTTTGTGAATTCATTCCCATTTCTCCTTTATTTCAATTTTCTCTAATCCTAGTTATTCCCATCACAGTTTAGTGTGTTAGTCTTGTCTGAAACTGTCTCGACAAAAATCTCTCATGAGACGTACATTTTGTTGGGTTAAATGTGGAGACCAATTGTGGGATGATATCAATGTCTTGATTGGCAAGTTTCATATGTTACCAAGATTTACATAATATTACAAGAAGTGGTGCAACAGTCCAAGAATGGCAAGAATCATACTTGTGATTCCATTAGCCGGACAAGACATGGACTATGATTTCTTGGCAATAGTTTATTAATTATATTATTTCTATTTAATATTAGGAAAGTAATATTGTCATTAAACCAAAAGGGCCTCAATTAAAATTTTAGTAATCTAACATGAATTCAACAGTTGAAAACATGCAAGAGAAAACCATTAAAAGCTACAACATGCTACTTGCGACTTAATACCACTAATGGGTTATGGAGGGTCCACGGGCCCAAATCATATCTGGGCTCAAAGGGTGGTGGACCAATCTAATTAGGGCCACCTTGACTCGGGGCGGAAGAAGTCCTAACCCTTAGGACTTCACCTAATCTGCCCTAACCCAAAACAATAACAACAAGAAAGAAATAGATAGCAGAGGCTGAGCTATTTACTTGGTAGTCTCTCAAACAGACAAGCCTCGACCGTCGTTCAACTCTTGAACGCATCTCTTCGACTCTCGAATGCGTCACTCCAGACTTCGAGTGGGAAGTCTCCAAAATAGGAGACCTCCACAACAGTCCATGCAGCACTTGAGACACCGGCTCCTAGACTGCAAGATTTCAGTCCAATCGAGACCGGATGAGTATGTCGACCATATCAAATACGGTCGATCTTTCCTACTCTAGGACCTGAAGGAATCACCCTCTTAGTCCTAAACCGGAAGCTATCCTACGGACAATTTTCCCAATTTCCTAAAAACTCCAAAGAGAGATTACCCAAAAGGGCCTCATGGGATGGAAAGACACTCTTTGGCATCCCATGGGTAACATATATATATAGGGGAGAGAAAAGGGGTGGAAAAAGTCTTCCACCGATGTGGGACGCGTGCTTGGGATTCACCAGAGACCGTGGTGACCCTATCACAGATCGTGCTAAGCAACAGAACTCATTCTACTGCTCATAGGCCCACCACAAACCGTGATATCCCACTACGGGTTTTGGTTGCCTCGTTTGCCCTAGAACTGGCCCCACACTTCCCCAGTTCAATCTTAAATTGTCCCAGACATTTTCCCACATACACATTACCTTCAAATCGCTAACTTGTGTGACCTTGTTAGACCAAATAATTCGTTTGTGATCAAACCTATTCGTCACTGATTAAGGGGACTTCTAAGAAAGTCATTAACCATCAAATTAACTTGGCTAGAGTACTTGGATGAAATTAAACATTGTCGAGACATTTCCAACACTTGGAGGTTGAAGAATGTTTTATATGTCCCGAGCCTGACTAAGTGTTGGAATTATTTCTAGAGTATAAAAAGTTTATATAGCATAAGGAATCGTGTGGAACAAGTATAAGGATCATATATAAGATAAACATCAAGAACATGATCAACATGGGTCCATAAGAGACCAACACGGTTCGTGTTGGTCTCGAGAAAGTCAGAAAAACATTCTTGGGCTCAACACGAGTCGTGTTGATACAACATGGACCGTGGTACGACACCACGGACCGTGTTGAGGTCCAGATTATGTTTTTAATGTTAACGGCTATATAATCTTGTGTATCAAGTTTATAATAGCAATATTAAGTCCGATATTATATGATTCCAACAGCTATATTTTAACTAGATCAATGTCATAATCCCGCATTAAGGATCTTAATTATACCTTTGACTAAGTGGTGTGATTAGGGTTAGATTAGAGGTGAAATTCTCCTATAAATAGGAGACATTTCCAAGCCATTTGAGAGCATCACAAGTATCTACTTGATTTTATAATCACATCCTCTCATTTTAGTATAGACTGCAGCTATACTAGAATGATTTAAGTTAAAAAAACCTTTGTCTTGAATGCGACAAGAGCTAAGCGTTATCCCTCTGAACATTTACGGTATGGTAAATAGTTCTTAAGGAAAGTGAGTACGAAGCCACAACTCTTAGCAACATCCAAACAAGATTATCACCGTATGGTTATTAAGTTCAATCTCCTTCTTGACACATATACCGCAAGAAGATCAAGAAGCTAAGAGAAAATGATGAAGTTTCAAGCCGATCAAACATCATTGTTGGTCAAACATCATTTACCCCAACAATCTTAAGAACTAGTTTACGAGACAATATTGGAGGAGACTAAGAGTTGGACATCCAAGATTCAAAAGGGATTATAAATATAAGTTTATATTTTATAAGTTTATTAGTATCAGTTTTTCATATAAGTTTGTAAAGTTTATTGAGCAAGTTTAATGATTAAAAGTTTATTAATCATTTGTTTATCTACATATGTTTGGTATAGATGTGAAATTGATACAAAAGAGCAGGCAATACAAGTAGAAGACCTTGATGTTCATGATGGGAATTGTTGCTTGGTTATGCAATGATGTTTACATGGATTGAAGGCAGGGTAACAACAAGGCATTTACAAGGAGGTCAAAGGTAATTAAGTTATTATTATTTGGGGGTTATATGGATGTGCATTGACCATGTTTAAATTGCCTCTTAATATATATCAACTTAATACCAATGGCATGAATATGATTTATTACCTTTGACATGGCTGCTTGCCAGGATACTACCTTCACATGGTACAATGTTTAATTGGTTTATAAGAATTGTCATTAAGGATAACTTTATTGAAATTCCATGACAAGGTAGTTGTTGAAGGATGGTGCAAGATATAGTCGAAATACGCATTTGTTTATTTATTTATTTATTTATTTATTTATTTATTTATTTATTTATTTATTTATTTATTATTAGGCACCGTTCTTTTGTGCGTTGCGTTGCAGTTAGTTGCGGTAGATTACGGTAAGTAGCGGTGTAAATATTAAAAAGGTGATGGTAATTTGCGGTATGTTGCGGTAGGTTGCAGTAATTTTCGTTGCGGTTAGTTGCGTTAACGCACAAAAGAACGGTGCCTAAGTGCACCATTGAACATCTACATAAGTTACAAGTTTATCTAGCCATATGTTTTAAGTTGGCTATGACATTAAGTTACATGGAAGTTTCATACTAGTAATAAGGATGAGGTTATTGCTATTGAAAAGATTTCTTGCTTGGATGTTTTAAGTTACAAGTCTTTAAGGCGTTTGATGTGGAAATTTATTGTGGCAAGATTATAATTTGCTTCTTATAATCTGAATCTTTTCCATGTTTATTCACATGTGCAAGTATCAATTAAGTTTATTCTGCCTATTGTTATTGATATTAATATGAAGGATGGGTACATAAAAGTTGATTAGACCTTTTATTAATATCATGATTGGAAATTTGTTCCATGTTTATAAGTGATTGGTATGAGTAATTTCATGCTTAAAGTTTTTTGCCTATTGTTGTTCAAGTATTGTTTGATAGCATGATTATCAAGTTAATTTTATGTTTAAGTTTGAAGCATGAAAAATAGAATATAAGTATTGGCAAAAGTATTATGTTTCTAATTTATAAGTTATAAGTTGGCATGAAATTCTATTTGGTTTATGAGTCTACTCTTGATGATTAAAATAAGTTTATGCAATTGAAAGTCAAATACGAATTTGTTATTAAGATAGACTTTGCATATAAGTGTAATTTTTTATGATAATTATTTGAATGCATTCAAGTGGCTTGTTTAATGATTCAAGTTTTTGAGAAGTCCACTATAAGTTATGTGTGTATCAAGGTTCAAATTTCTATTATTATCATGAGTATATTTTTATTATGCTTATAAGTATTGTAATAAGAAAAACATAATAAGTTATTATTTTACATATATATATATATATATATGATTATATGTGTGGATAAGTTATTGGCAACATTATGTGGTTATTAAGATGAAATAGAAAGTTTGTGTACAATAAGCCATATAAGTAATTATATATGAGCAATCATACGTAATTTATTTTTTACAAGTTTGTAAATGGCTAATATAATCTTAGCAAGTTGAACCTACAAGATTATTGGTTAATTTACTTAGCCGATTATGCAAAGGAAATTTCATATGTTTTTGTTAAGTTTTTTGTACTAAGTTTAAGTCAAGTATGAAATTTATTTGGAGTATTGACTTTCATGCATATTCACAAGTGTCTTGTCATGTGATTCATGTTTGTGAATGCTTATAGAGTTTTATGATTTATTCAGGCATGCCAAGAGGACCTAAATTTTGGTTGTTTGATTAAAATAAGTATTTGACTCTATGTTGTTTATGGCATGACAAGTTTAAGAATAATCACTTGATCCTATAAGTGTTTAAGGCAATGTTGCTTGATTTTTCTAAGTGGAAAATTGATTTATGTGATTATATATGAGTGTGTAGAATCATAAGTTGTTTATTTCCTTTTATTTATGGAAATATAAGTAGACAAGAACGTGTTTTATTCTTGACAAGGAAATATGAGTGAAGTTTTATTCACTAATATTGTGTCTACAAGTTTGATCATGCTAATAAGCTTAAGTATGTCATATTTTACTACATGCTAATTTAAGTAGTTGTAAGTCATGTACTTGCAACTATGTTCTTAGACAATGCAAGTTATTCATAAGTAACATGGACATAAGTTTATCTACATGTTTGATTGTTGTAAGTTTCTCATGTTATTCAATCGTATTTTGATATGATAAGAGTTTATTAAGATTTTGTGCAAATTCACTCTAAGATAAATTTCTTTATGAAATAAGTGAATGGATTGCATAAGATATATGAGAAGATTTCATACATTGTATGGTTTATGTGGCAATATGTATATGTTTACATATATGTATTCATTGAGTAATGACATATAAAGCATCAAACATGATTAAATACGTACGTATAAGATTGAACATGATTACTTATGTGTTTTAGTGTATGCATAAATATAAGTTGAATACATGTTTGATCTAGTTAAAATTTTCAAGTTTATAAGACCATGTAGTAGGTCATAAGGAAGTATTTTTATACATAAGGAATTACGTATACTTGTGATAGACTATAATTCATGATTATGGAAATAGTGATTTGGTAATGAAAGTTTAAGTATTATGTTTAAGTCTTAACAGTTATATGCTTTGAAGAGTGGACTTAAACATAAAAGGGAGATCATACAACCATAGTAATGTGATGGTTTAATCATATACTTGGTAGTATACTCCACAAGATAATCATTCATGATTATGAACCATTCTTTATTCAATGAGTTAAGGTTATAAGTTCAAGTATGTAGCAAAATATTGAGATGTAATGGTTTAATTACATATAAGTTGGAAATTCGATTTCCATACATAAGAATCAAAGGTTAAGTGGTTTATCAAGTGCGAGGTTATTTTGTTCACAAGTTTGTATCTATGGTTTTTGGATGATAAGCATATAAGAGGATCCATATCAAGTTTACACATGGTATGTTGTGATTATATCAAAAAATAATAAGATGGTTTATTCATATTATGATGAAGATATTCTTATTAAGGCCATGGTAAAGATATATTTATATATCTAGTGGACCTTTTTATTAGAGATGGGTTATGTAGCCCAAATTTTTATTACTCACAACAATGACTCAACTTTACAAATTGGAACACTACCAATCCCTAAAGTTCAAATGAGTACGGAGTTGTCTAAAGTAGTAGGAAGCATCGATTTTATACATCTCAGGTTAAGTGATGGTTAATATCTATAATGACAAGAGATAGAGTGGTGACACTTTTAATAGACTTTGTGGGAGCCTAATTACACGGGTGGTAATTCCAAAGACTACCTATGAATGTGTCATGTGTGGCCGTTAAAAAGAACTTAGGGCTAAAGTTCCGAAACACTTACTAAGGATACGAACACAAGGCCGGATAACAGTGTCAAAGTACTAGCACCAAGATTTAAAAAACAAAAGTATGTGTATTACGAGTATAGTTTATCAATATAAATCTAACATTCAAAGACATGTCTACTTTGTGATTTGGATTCAAATTTTGGCTTGTATATAGTAAGTGAAAAGTTCAAGGAGCAATCTATCTTTCATTATGCATATGTTTGTGGTTTCTCGGGTGATTACAAGTTAAAGTATATTTCAAATGGCGGGGGTATTAGCTCCTTAAGTAAGATCATTTCAAGGGTTTTCATACTCTTGAAATGGCTGGGGATTATTGGACTTATTTGAAGAGCATAAGAAGTTTATATAGCATAAGAAATCGTGTTGAACAAGTATAAGGATCATATATAAGATAAACATCAAGAATATGATCAACACGGGTCCATAAGAGACCAACACGGTTCGTGTTGGTCTCCAGAAAGTCAAAATAATATTCTTGGGCTCAACACAGGTCGTGTTGATACAACACGGACCGTGTTGCCCTCAACACGAATCGTGGTACGGCACCACGGACCTTGTTGAGGTCCAGATTATGTATTTAATGCTAATGATTATATAATCTTGTGTATTAAGTTTATAATATCAATATTAAGTCCGATATTATATGATTCCAACAGCTATATTTTGACTAGGTTAATGTCATAATCCCTCATTAAGGATCTTAATTATACCTTTGACTAAGTGGTGTGATTAGGGTTGGATTAGAGGTGGAATTCTCCTATAAATAGGAGACATTTCCAAGCCATTTGAGAGCATCACAAGTATCTACTTTATTCTATAATCACATCCTCTCATTCTAGTATAGACTGCAGCTATACTAGAATGATTTAAGTGAGGAACCTTTGTCTTGAGTGTGACAAGAGCTAAGCTTTATCCCTATGAACATTTACGGTATAGTAAATAGTTCTTAAGGAAAGTGCGTACGAAGCTATAACTCTTAGGAATATCCAAACAAGATTATCACCGTATGGTTATTAGGTTCAATCTCCGTCTTGTCACATATACCACAAGAAGATCCAGAAGCCAAGAGAAAATAATGAAGTTTCAAGCTAATCAAACATCATCGTTGGTCAAACATCGTTTTCCCCAACATTAAGAACCTTGTATATATGGGTCAACTGGACAAGGAGGGGTTTACAACGAAGTTTGGGAATGGTCATTGGAAAGTTACGAAAGGATCTCTAGTAATTACAAATGGTAGGAAGGAGGGGAAGTTGTATACTAGCATTGATAATTCTAATAGGTCTGTTCATGCTCATTAAAGGCGTGCTAGCTCCTCTGACGAGAGAGGGGTACTAGAAACAAAGAAGTTGTGGTCAAGGCTACGAGAATGGATGGTTAACCGCAGAATGCATCTAACCTGCACGGGAATTTGACAAGTTCAACACGAGATAAGAATCCAATTCGTTATTCCCCTAAGTTGTTGATGATGATGCGTATGCAAAGTTGCAAGGACATAATCAGTTCAAGTGGGAGCCTATCGTTGGAAGAGGAGTTGATGGAAATTCAACTAAGACATCTGTTGATCTTTGCTGAATAAGTGCGAGGTGGATGCACTTAAGGATTCAGGGAAGTGTTGTTGTACGTGGTGATGATGAACGACGAAGGCTATGAATGCAATTAGTCTTTAAGTGGGAGATTTTTGGGTTAAATTTGAAAACCAATTGTGGGTTGGTCTTTGTGCTTTGATAGGAAAGATTCATCTATTACCAAGATTTTTAGAATGTTACAAGAAGTGGTGCAAGAGTCCAAGAATGGCAAGAGTCATACTTATTATTGTATTACCAAAATAAGGACATCACATGGACTGTGATTTCTTAGCAATTGTTTATATATTAATTATATTATTACTTTATAATATTAGAAAAGACAATATTGTTATTAACCTAAAACATTGTAATGGTCTTGACTATAAATAGGGCCTTGGTGTTAGGCTTTATCGTATACAATTGAGAGTGTTCCATCTAACTACAAGAGATTGACCTTTAATATCTCTACTCTTGGGGGAGTTGTGTGTGACTCCTCTGTGAATATTGAGTTCTTCGTTTGTAACTCTAAGGAGGTTGAGAAAGATTGTGGAGATCTAGAAATCTCTGATAAACACTTATAATCCTTTAATAATACATCGTTCGTGATTTTCTCTCGGTTTGGGTCTTTCCACATTAATTCCCTATGTTAAATCTTGGCTTATTTTAGTTATGAGCCTGAGTTAATTAATGTTGCAGCCGCCTTGGGAAATGACAATTTCTTTGGGATTGAAAAGTCTGTAGAGTTGGTTGCTGGGTCTAGCAATCCCCTTGGAGTTGAAGTGGCAGATCAGTTGACACCCCAAGATCAGAATTTGATGAATCATGATCATGATTTGGAAGACAATTGCTCACTATCCTCTAGCTGTGATTCGATTGTCAATGCTTGAGCCCTCATAGCGGAGAAAGCGATCAAATTTGGTAGAGAGAGTGGTTTCATGAGACCCAAGAAAAACGTCAACCCAAAACTCCACCTTGAAGGCAAACACTCTTCTAAGAAGAAGAAGAAACTCAAAGAGAGCCAGAGAATGAGGCTAGCTGAGATTGTATCCTCACCTTTGTTGGAAGGTGAGAATCTCATTCATTGAGAATCGGTTCGTCGATTGCGAGAGACTTTGATGTGAAGGAATTGAGGAAAATAATTAAAGTCTCTCATCAAGTAGAAAGTGGGTTCGTTATGTCTCGTAGGTGTTTCAACAGTACCAAATAGCATTGAAAGAAAACAACATTGGGTTCATCTACTTCAATTGAATCTGAGTATTCAAATGCTCACTCCCTTTTTATTATTTTGAGAATCAAGGTGGGGTTTGCTCTTTATGGTTGGCTGACCATATGAGTCATGAACCAAGGAAAGGTATTCATATTTTATCTGCTTCTTGTCACTACTGATTGTTTGAAGGATGGGTCCAGATCCGTTTTGTTCAGCTGCAATTCAGTAATCATAGTTTGAATGATTGGTAAGGAAGTTTTGTTAAGTGGAGCTTTGGAGCATTTTGGTACTGTTGCTGCTGTCTGAAGTGGCTGCTCAGCATCAGCATTCTTAATAGGAATGTTTGAAGGTTGGTTTCAGTGCAGTTGATCTGAGATCTTGATCTGAATTTGGGAACATACTGGTATAACAGATTCAGTTTTGATGAAAGGTGTTTGAGAGTTGGGTGCTGCAGTTTGATTTATTTTAGCTCAGCAGCAACAATTTAAATAGAAATTGATTGAAGAATGGATTCAGTTCAATTGATTTATGATATTGGTTTGAATATGTGAGCATTCTGGGTCAGCAGCATTAGTATTGAAGAGTGGTTGTAGAGAGTCAGGTGCAGTCACGCGGTATTGTTCAAAGTATAATCTCAGGCTAAGACTACTCTCAAAGCAGCCTCTGAAAATTCCAAAGATTCAATTTTGTGGTAGGGCTGTTCAAGCTTCACAGTTCATTCCATGGTTGCTTAGTAGGATATGGCTGATCATCTAGATGGTGGTGAATTTCTGTGTTTGTTTGGCTCTGTTCTACTTTCTCTTGTCACACCTGGTTGGCTTTCTGTTTGCTATTGGATAGCTTTCTATATTGTATGCTTTGCTCCTTGGCTTTGCGGCTTTATTTATATAAATTGTCGATTGACCGTTAATTATCAAAAAAATAAATAAATAAATCTTGGCTTATTATGTTGCCATGATTTATTGTTTGTATTCAAATACTACCTCCGTTCCAAATTAATTGTCACTTTACCTAAATTTTGACTGTTAATTACCCACATATTATAATGAGTTACAATATGAAATTACCTTCATTAGAAAGATATTTTCCTAACAATTATAATAGAGTTAGTTTTATATTATAACTCATTGTAATTTGTTAATAATTATCAGTCAAAATTTAGTCAAAGTGACAATTAATTTGGAACGGAGGGAGTAATGCCCTAAGATCCTAACACATTTTTCTAGTGGCTTTTTTGAATCCTAGTTGAATGGCACGCGCTATGAAGGGGGCATCGGACAATGTTTCATATCATTAAAATTGAAGTTTTATTTTTTAAAACATACGATGAATAATGATTGTAGACTTAAATTTAAATGTAATTCAATTATTTTATAATACATATTCTAGTGTGAGACCGTCTCACATAAACACATCATAACACAGAGTATTTATATGATGACATTTTCAATACTTTACTATGACTTATAATAAGTGATATTAGAATGGTTTTTTAATATGAATGTGATTAATATTTTATTATGGAATGACTTTTGTTAGAGTGACCTCAAATAAATTATTAGTCACCCTTGTATTCATAAAAACACATCATAAAATTATACGTTTCGTCACTCATGATAAATTTATGGTGAAACGGTACAACACAAGACTTATAATAAGTGATACTACCTCCGACCCAAAATATTTGTCTTTTTACTTAATTTCTTCGTCCCAAGATATTTGTCCCTTCTACAATTTCAATAACTGCAATCCCTGTTATAATCCTAAAAAAACTACGAATGATAATAATTTTATTTTAATCAATATTTTTACACAAATCAAAATTTAATTTCAATTAAATTTTCAACCATACTTAATCAGACCCCTTTTTCATTTTCAATTACTCGCAATCAGACTTACTCACCCTTTTTCATTTTCAATCATCCTTACACCCACTATCTCAAGCCCATATTCTTCTTTCCCCCTAGAAATTCATCTTCCATGGCTATTCATCTCCCAAATTGTAACTCGCTCATTGAAACTACCGTCATATTTCACTCAAATCCACCATAATTTGTGCTTGTAATTTCCCAATTACCCCATGCATTTTCTGTTAAATTTTTTCCTCCTTAAATTATGGTTTAGTAAATTCCATTTTTGCACATTTGTGTTTTTTAATAAATGTTGTTAGACACAATTTGCATTGGACCTACATTTCTGGTAAATGCGGCTAAATAAATGCTACGAGTTTCGTTGTGGTGAGAAGATTCCTGTTTTGGGGTTTAATCACAACTAGACGTCTAGAAGTCTAGGTGGGACATGTGAGAACATTTCAAATGAGCTTAGGTAAGTTGAGCCTTTATCCTAGCATCAGACTTTTTAGGTATTTCCACCAGTCCACATTCACGAATTACACAATGTAGTGCAATCACCAGTAAATCATATTTTTCCATGTGTTCACATACAGTAGAAAATACAATGTCAATTACAAGGACAAAAGTCAATTCACAAATCCTTAGTACATTACACATATTCAAACACCATCTTCATTATAATCTCTGGATCGAAATTACAAGTTCAATCTTAATTAGGAGCTGAAAATGAATGAAAAAAATGCATTAGTCAGTCCTAATGGGACGTATCATGGGTTGATTCTACTGCAAACTTTTCTTATTTGACCCTTATCGCCTGTTAGGATGTCAACAGCTTGTAGCTTCACCATAGTCTCCGCCAACTTGACTTTGAACAAAGTTTCGTTGGCTGCAAACTGCTGAACGAACTCAATAGTTGAAGGATCACGACCGAGAACTTGGTCGAATTCAAGGATCCCTCTTTGCTTTAGGATTTGAATGAAGAAAGAGTTGTCTACTAAGTTTGCGCTCGGTGGATTTTGATCAAGGAAGGTGAAGTTGTTTGATGTGGTACCCTGTGGACATACTGGGATCAGATCTCGGCGCAGGGTTGGGTCCATGTTGGGGTCAAACATACCTGTATTAGGGTACAATCGGTCTTGGAAGAACACGCAGTGTGCAATTCCAACTGTGTGACAACCTGAACCATTTCGATAAATTATGTAAATGGCTACATGAAAATTATACCCTAGGTTATGGTCCTAAGCCCATAGAGTGCCATGCTTCCAGGGTTCAAGGTTTCATGCATTTGGGTTGGCAAATAAATGGGCCAAAAGACTAAACCACATCATTCAACTATGGTAATATAATAGGTTGCAAGTGTAAAACATTATGGTCCCAACCTTAACATCTAATTTCTTGAAGTGCGTACTCTAGTAGAGAGAGACTCCAAAAAATAAGTATTCTAACAAATACCATATAATTATGTTGTCTTAGAATATACACTCCAATGTATATGATGAAATTAATATTGGATTTCTGGATGTCAATAATATCAATTTTAGGGGTATTGGATACTAATAACATAGACTATTTTCTTGCTCATTGATAGTACCAACTATCGACTTATTTTCCACCAACAGTACACCATCGATTTCATATAATTTTGACTCATGGAAAGATGACGTGACTCTATAATGCGTGATGTGGAAGGCGGAGCTTGTGCTGAAAATGTTGACGTGGATACTAATATGTCTTCCACGTCACACATTATGCTGTCACCTCATCTTTCCGATGAGTTAAAACCATAACAACTTGGTGGTGTAATTGCGGGAAAATAGGTCGATAGTTGGTACTAATGCCAGTGTCCAAAAAATTAATTTGTATTATTAGTATCCAACACCCCAAAATTGGTGTTATTGACTTTCAAAAATCCATCAATATTTTATCATTGATCTATACATCCAGGTTATCATATAATTATAATAATAATAATAATAATAATAATAATAATAATAATAATAATGATGATGAGAAGAAGAAGAAGAATTGGTAAGTTGACTTAAATACCTAAAAGGACAACCATTTCTTCAACAGTGAAGTTCTTGGCCGCAAAGGTTTGAATGCCTAGGGAGGCTGACATGTCAGGGCTCGGGAGAATGACGTCTTCTTGTTTAGAAACAAGTCCATCTCTTCGTCCGGTTTCAACTGCATAGTCTGGCCCTCCTCCCTGTTTATTTCCAGATATTTCACGTTTTACTTAACCGGAAATAATAAATGTTTTATGCAAGGCACATATTAATTCTCTTGTCATGATATAAAACTTATATATTTGTAAATTAAATTAAAATAAATTACATAATTGGTTTCTATAACTATAATAATATATATAAATAGTATAAAATTACCTTTTTATATATATTTTTAAAATTTACAAAAAGGCTTTTAAAATATGCCCAACGGACGGGGTTCATTCATTAGGGTGTCAATTTTAATTGTTGGCGTAGCCAACATGTTCTAAGCTTCTTATAATTGATAATTAATAGTATCTGACAAAAAATTTAGGGTTAAAAATAATAATAGGTATTAGTTTTATAAAACGGAAGACACTCGTGTCATCACCCTTAACTTTACATTGCATGAGTAATGCAAGTACATGAGGCATGTTTTGAAAGAAGTGCTCGCCTCAATCCATTCACTGAAACATTAATTCTAAATTTTATATAATTATTTGAAAGATCGATGTTGTTCTAATGACACAAAAACAAAGCTATACGTGTGCATAGTTTAAAAACATAGTAGTTTACCAACTTAAGAACTTCCTTAGTAGCAATTGCAATGATATCAGCACATGATACCAAACCAGGACATTGTTCTTCAACAGCAGCCTTTAAGGAATCAATAAGCTCATAACCCCTAACACTGAGGTTTGGCCCTGCTTTTTTCTCTGTTGAAGGCCCGTCTAGCAGGATTGACGCATCACATCCCTAGCAAAATATCAACGCATATAAGACATGGTCAACCAAACAACATAGAAATAAAGTTGTGGTGGACTTTGATTCAGCACAAGGTTAATTATGTGGCTAAGTGCATCCATGATTGACGAATCCTTTAATTGAGAAGGTTTGGTAAAAAGTTAGCATAAGAGAATGTAGCAGAAAACAAAAAAATTCAGAAGGTGGTGGAGTGGCATTTGTGTTATAGTAGGTGAATGGATAGAAGTAGGTTTGCTTACATGGACAAAGCAATCGTGGAATTGCATGCGAAGAAGGGCAGGAAGAATGGTAGGGTCATTAGTGAAAGCCTTTTGAACCAAAGTGGCAAGGAGTGGCTCAACATCAATGGGGCATCGTGGCTTGTAGAAACCAATCTCCAATCCTGAATTAGAGGTAGGAGTTGCACTGGAAGGAGGAGTAGAAGGCTGCTGAGGAGACGGAGGAGAAGGAGAAGGAGAAGGAGAAGGAGAAGGAGGGGGAGATGATTGAGGAGTAGGAGAAGCAAGAGGTGGTGGAGTGGGAGATGATTGAGGAGGAGGAGCAAGAGGTGATGGAGGGGAAGAGGGAGATGGAGCTGATTGAGTAGGAGGAGGAGGAGGAGCAAGAGGTGATGTAGGGGAAGAGGGAGATGGATTAGGTGGCAAAGGTTGTGCAGATGAGGATGGCTCAGGAGCAGCAACTTGAGAAGGTCCTGGAGAAGCCTGTGGAGGAAGTGGAGGTGGACTAGAAGGTTCCGGCGAGGGCAAGGGAGCCGGAGGGGGAGGGGGTGTTAAGGGCTCCACATCAGGAGCAGGAGCCTCCAAGTCATCATCTGGTGGAAGAGAAGGTGCCGGCTTACGTCCAAGGGCTAGCCCATGCATACGAGCAGTTGACCCTGCTGCTACAACCATTGGACCCAAACCAGCTGGTAAACCATTTGGATTACCTCGGCATTCAACCTCTTGGTTCATCATTAAGATTAACCCAATGGTTAGTGCCATTACTAACCCACACACCCTCATTATTATTACTATTTTTGGTTTCCTTTCTTGCCTTCAACTAGTCTAACACAAGATATATTTTCTCTTATATAAAAGGGGCAAACACGATTAGAATTAGTAATTCAAGGAATGGAATGCACGACATTCATTGCTCACAATGCCCTCCTTATCATCATAACAAACATGCTATACTGTAACATTGGATTAATATACTAATATTTAACTCAAGACAAGTCAACATGAAACATGAAACCATAATTTAGTTTAGCCAAAACAAAAAAATAATAATTGACCGGCCAATCTAGCCAATTACTTGTTTACCATCTGGTCACAACTAACATGAAGTCGATGGTTGTGATAATTTATTAGATAATTGGCCGGCCACTCTAGACTAATTCAACATTAAGGCTAACGGAGACCCATATACAGAGAACAAATGAATTGAGATTACTGCTACAGAACTATGACATTGTCAGGCCAGAATACGGAACACTCTGGCAAATTAATACATCACATTAAATCCAAGCCAAGAAATCAAGGTGATGTATAACTGATGTAAAGTTAGGGTTTATGATCAATTACACTTTAAGGGAGACGTGCAACCAATCAAGGGTTAGGGTAAGGTTCACGCAAAACCTAGGGTTGTAGTAGGGATAACTCAATAAAGATAGATACTTGGATAGTTCAAGGAAAATCGAACTTGATACAGAGACACCACAAGTCGAATCCCTAGGGCTTCTTGTTCTTCTACTTTGTTACAGAAACACATGCTAAGTATAGGAACAAGCTCTACCTCACCATTTGAATAGCCAATTCAAGATACAATAGTAGAAATGGAACGAGGGTTATAGAAAACTCTCAGGGTAAGCAAAAGCTTGTTTGTATTCATTGCATAAATCTGTGTGTGTAGACGTTACAAGCTTCCCCTATATATACTAGAATAAAACCTAATTCTTCTAGGACTACTAAGATTGGCGCCTAAGCTACTTAAGGATGAATCCTTCTTGGATTCCCGTTGGCTTTCCTAATCCTGATGGGATTAGATAAAACTAGCGTCCAATACAGAGGTTGAATCCTATTAGGATTCTCCTCTCCTAGACTCTTTTAGACTCCTCTAACTTGACGTCTAAGCTAGATATTACTTGGTACTGTACCTTTTAACAAACTTAACTACTAATAAGGAAAATACAAATACTACTATAACAAACTTAGCTACTAATAAAGAAAACACAAATATTACTAAGACTTCTCTTCTAGGACGTTTCCTTGCACGTGACTTAACTCCTCCCTTTAGCTTGCTTGGACTTGGACGTCATCTTGAGTTATAGAACTCAATATATGGGTTGGGCTGATCTCCATTATTCTCCATGAATCTTCGGTCTCTAAATGTGAGACCAAGGCAAGGCGAATCTCCATCACTTTTAACCATTAAATTTGTATAAATCAAATGAAACCGAAGACAGAAGACAGTCAACATGAAGTACAAGTAAATCAGAGGAAGAGAGACGACAATCTAAGATAAGACAACGGTAAATCAAGAGGGGGGAAAAACACCAGAGACAATAACAAATTAAACAACCAAAAGATGAAAAAAAATTGGGCGACTTACTTGAAGGTGGTGGTGCTTATGTTGGTGCCCTTGGAGGGTACTACAGAACGTTGCTTCGTGGTGGAGATAAGTGAGAAAGGAACGGAGTTGTGGCTTGTGATGGTGGTGGTGGGGGGGGGGGGGGGGGAGGGTCACCGGTACAAATCGACAGGAGGGATAGCAGTGACTGGTTGTCTGGCTACTAGATTGGTGTCGCTGTTGCGTAAGTGTAGCGAGTCAGCGAGTGGTCATACCTCATGGCACAGGTGACAGGTGATTCCCGTCAAAGTGCAGCGGCAAGAGACAGGACTGAATGAGAGTCGTGGAGAAGTAGATTGACAAATGTTTGCAGTTTGCAATAGAACAACCAAAATTTTTTGTCAATGTAATTTTAGGTTTAGTGAAAACGGTTATTGGATTAGAATTTAATTTTTTTTCTTTCAATTATTGACATGTAAAAGGCTTAAAAGTTCATATAAACCAGCAAATCGCATACAAAACAATTAAAAATCATATCCGAAAGATAAAGACTACAACCAAACAGCTAAATATAAATAACACAACAAGAACTCTCGTGCCCACAATAATCGAGAGAAATCTTCACATTTCAATTACAATGTAAGATCAATAACTACAATTTGGTGGGTCAAGGATGTTGGGTGTAGAGACCAAATGGGAGAAAGAGAGGTAGAAAGGTGGAAGAAAGAGAGGAACTAGGAGGCACTACCATCTTGGGCTAAACGCTCTGAGCGCCGAAGACCGAAGAAAGACGCTGCCAGCGCCTCGTCCAGAACGTTGGTTTCAGCGCATGCTACCAGCGCTCTCCCCCGCTACCAGTGCCTGCTCTTGGGCTTGCTCACGTTGAAGGCCCACTTGTGAACGACGACTATTTTTTAGGTTACTGCTATATTATAACCTAGGTTTTCCTTGTACTCTCTAGTATATATTTGGCTCCAGGTTCTCCTTATTATGTATCCCTAAAGTATCCCTAGAGAGGATCCCAGAATGTATCCCAGAGACAATTGGGATCAAGTGAGATAGAGAGAAACACAACCATTGTATTGTAATCCTCATATTACTAGTTTATCGTTCCGTGGTTTTTTTCCCGCTTTGGATTTTTTCCACGTTAAACCTCTGGTGTCAAATTTCTTATTTCTTTTTCGCTCTTATGTTTCATTGTTTGTGGCTACTAGAGTGCTCTTCAATCCTAACAACTGGTATTAGAGCCTGCTGGGTTGGTGAAAGAGAACTCTCTTTCAAACAATGTCGGGAGATAAGTATGAAATCGAGAAATTTTACGGATCTCACTTCACCTATTGGAAGTTGCAGATTGAGGATCTGTTGTATTCGAAGTTGCTGCATGTTTCACTGCTAGAGAAGAAGCCAAACTCTATGGATCAGAGTAATAACCCATGAAAAAATCTCCCCTTAATACGTGTTAATTAGCATAATTAATCAGGATTAAAAACTTATTAACAAAGTAAATAAAACGCGTGCTCCTTTATTTTTATTAACTCGTGTATGTTTTGCAGGGCTTGAACAGCGCAACGATCGGTTTAAGTTTCCTTTAAGTTTAATTTCCTCGAGTTTTTCATTCCGATAAAGTTTTAAGATGTTCCAGTTCGTTTACGAATTTAGTTTATCAGGACCTCTATCTTTCAGGAACTCCAAGAAAGGGCAAGGGAAAGATCTCCGAAGGGCGGAACCCGAAAGCAACGTGAGTAGACTTCAGGTGAATCTGGAGCTTCTTTTGGAGGACTTTTAAGATCGATGGTTGGGGGTTTGTGATAAATTAAGTGAATGACTTTTGTGTTTTGGTGGTTGTGTGTGATTATTATGAATTTCATGTGTATTAAAGTTTTACTCCTTGGAGGGTTGTATAACTAAAAGGTCTTTTGTTGTTTTGTGGTGTTTAAGTTAAGTAAGTCTGGATGAGGTTTGTTGAAGTTTTGTTGTGTTTGATGTGTTGTCGGGTACTAGTCTAGCCTAGTCCATCTTCATGGCCGACGGGGATACTCTCAGGTGATTATCCGCTACTAGTCATTAGGTTAAGTGGTTGGTTAGCTTAATCTGGTCTTTAGTAACCTAGGGGTGTTACAATCAGGCTAAGTATGATATGCTCGATCGACAGGCGGTGTCACTGATCAAGATGTCATTGGCTCGGATCGTCAGGTTTAACGTCATGGAGAAAAAGACAACAAAGACATTTCTGGAGATACTAGAGGAGATGTATGAGAAGCCAAGCCCAGCAAATTAGGTATATTTGTTCCGCAAATTAGCCAACTGTAGGATGGCTGAGGATGGTGATGTGGTTGATCATATTAATGAGGTTACTAAAAATTTATCACAACTTGCTTCAGTAAAGATGATTTTTGCTGAGAATGTTAAAGCTTGCATATTGTTGTCTTCCATGCCCGATTCTTTGGAAACCCTTGTGACTGTTGTTAGTAGTGCTAAAAGTACTGACGAGATGAAATTTGATGAGGTTCAAGTCTGTACTGCTTAATGAGGGTCTTCGTAGGAAGAATTCTAGTGGTGAATCTTCGGGAAGTGCGTTAAGTATCAGGGGTAGAAAGGACAATAGGAATTCGAATAATTATAGAGGACAATCAAATTTCAGGGGAGGCAAACCTAGGGACATGAGCAATGTTGTGTGTTATAGTTGTGGGGATAAAGGTCACTTTAAGAGGGATTGCCCTAACCCTAGGAAGGGGAAGGGCAATGATGACCGGGACTCTATCAACTCTGCGGAAGACCTTTGTGAAGCCCTAATTTTGAGTGTGTCCAGTCTTGAAGAGTCATGGATAGTTTACGCTGGTGCATCCTTTCATGTTTCCTCTGATAGGAAGTTATTTCGTAAATTCAAGAATGGGAAGTTTGGCAAGGTGTATCTTGCCAATGACAAGTGTTATGAGATAACTGGTAGAGGAGACGTGACAATTAAGACAGCAAATGGTGGTCTTTGGTTGTTAGAGGATGTGAGGTATATTCCTGGAATTAAGAGGAATTAAATTTCAGTGAATCAATTCGATGAGATGGGCTACATGATACTGTTCGGGAATGGAAGATGGAAGATCGTGAAGGGTGCTATGGTATTGTCAAAGGGAATGAGGTCCGGTACTTTGTACTCCACCAGGGATAACACTAACATGATTTCTAATTCTTCTTGTTCTAGCTTGTGGCATTGTAGGCAGAAGAGGGTCAGTTTCACCAAAACTGGCATGGAACTGGAGGAGGTATAGAGTGACTCAGGCGACAAGAAGCTAGTGGGAGCTAAGGTGGTCAAGGTTTCTGGTAGGATTGGTGTGCCTAGGAGGGACACAGAGGAACCACAAGAAGCTCCACTGGCTGCAAATCAGGTTGCTGAAGGACTTGAACCACAAGAGCTAGGTGAATGCTCCAGTGATGAGGATGAGCATGCTCCACCACCCATGGCGAAAAGATCCAGGAGGGCTACCAGAGATGTTGATGAGCAAGAGTCACATACTATGGTTGTGCAGGTGGAGGCTCGGTTCAAGTAGGAGCACGTAATGGTCGATGAAATTGCGTCACTTGAAAAGAACAAAACCTGGGAGCCGGTCAGGTTGTCTGCAGGGAAGAAAGCCTTGAAGAAGTGGGTCTACAGGATCAAGGATAAGCCAGTGGATGTTGGGAAATTGAGGCCCGATGTGGTCTTAGGAGGCCTCTCGGAGTGATGAAGAGGTCGGTCGATGCATTAGGGGAACTTTTGAAGAAAGTTGAGGATGGTTAAGGTTTGGTCTCCAAGACGGAGATTGTTGGGTGTGGAAACCAAATGGGAGAAGGAGAGGTAGAAAGGTGGAAGAAGGAGAGGTAGAAAGGTGGAAGAAGGAGAGGAACTAGGAGGCGCTACCATCTTGGGCCAGACGCTCCTAGAGCTGAAGACCGAAGAAAGACGCCGCCAATGCCCAGAGGCCCGCTGCCAACGCCTCATCTAGAAGGTGGGTTTCGGCACACGTTGCCAGCGCTCTCCCCCCGCTACCAACGCTTGTTTATGGGCTTGCTCGCGTTGAAGGCCCACTTGTGAATGACAACTATTTTTTAGGTGTAAAACCCCGAAAAATCCAACGATGTTGACCGTGACGTCGTTAATAGAATAGGTTTGACTTCGTTATTTACTGTTGTTCGTAATGTGTTTATTTATGCTAGCGCTTGAGCTCGTAGGGCCGTTGAGGGGCTAACAAGGGTAGAATAGTAATTTCCGCTAGCTAATATTATTATGTGATTAATTACATGAATATTATTTGTTATGTGATTATATGATTATTAAAATTAATATTATTATTACTATTATTAGAATTATTGGGTTATAGAAAAATCAGTTTTAATTGTTTTAAATGGGTTGGGTTTGGATTAGATTGGGTTAATTTGGGCCTAAATGTGTTTAATATAAAACCCCTAAACCCTCCTCTCAAACCCTAATCTCTCTCTAAACCCTAAAACCCTAGCTCTCTCCTCTCCTCCTCTTCCCCTCTGCCCACCGCGCCACCACCACCATCGACGGCGCTGCCGCAGCCTCCGCCGCTGGAGCAACTAAGCCACCGCGAAACCCTCCTCTCTTCTTTCTCTTTCTTCCTCTTTCCTCCTCTCGATCCCCTCTCGCCCTCACCCGGCCACCAGACGCAGCCCACCGCCGGAGTCGCAACCACCGCAACCACCCTTCACCGCCGGGACACCCAGATGAGGAGTGCACGACCCCTGACGTTGGTTGTTAGTCGAAGCCGAGCCCGACGCCATCGCACTGAGCCGCCGCTGCCTCGCCGCCGCCTCGGCCGTCGCACCACCCCGGTATGCCGCCGCCGCTTCGCGTCGCCAGAACCGCCCCTCTGCCCATAACCCTAACGTAAAACCCTAACCCTAACCCTAACCATAATCTGTTATTTTTTTCCTTGTTTTTCCTTTTCTTTTTTCTTTTTCTTTTCTGTTTTTATTTTCAAAATTATTATTCTGTTTTTTTAAAATTATTAAATTGTATTGTTAGTTTTGTAATTAGGAAAATTACATGTAATCTTGTTCTTGGTTGTAATTATGTGTAAATTATTATTTGTTATGTGTAATTTGTTTACTTGATATATGTAACTTTATGTTGTAATTTTATTGTAATTAGATTAGGTTGTAATAGTTAAATCGTTAGGGTTGAATCGTTTATTGTTTCTTTAACTTATAAATTTTGTAGAATTTAGACCACAATATTATTGTATGTACGAATTTGGAAATTTATTTACCTAGGATAATTCTTGAATTTTAGTTTTATAAATCGTTATGTTCGTTATTGTTCTTTAAAAGTAAATCTTGTTAAGGTTGTTAAATAAATTAGTTAACTTACGACAAGCTAAATTCATGTTAATAAAATCTTGAATTCTTGAATAGTAGTTAAGAAATTTACATATTGATCTCTTTTAAAAGTTATCCATGATTAAGTTGTTAAGTGAATTAAATTTGTTTAACTATTAAAAGTTCAATTTTGTTAGTAATTAACGTTTCTTGTTAAATCTTGATCCTTGAAAATTAATTAGGTCTCTTGTTTCATTAAGTTAAATATTATATGTTGTTTTACTTTTTCTTAGGGTTCATTCTTGTTTAATTCATGTTTAATCTTGACTAAATAAGTTAGGTTGAGTTTATTGTTTATTGGTTCTTGGTTCTTGATTTAATCTTGTTTAAAAGAAATTAGTTTTGTTTAGGATTCTTGATTAGAAGTTTAAATGTTTATATGTTCTTTACAGTTTATTTACATATTCTTTAAGTCTTTTCCGAATCTTGACTAAAGAAACTCACATGTTATAACCGTCCTTGTTAATTCTTGAAATATTGAATTAGAATAATGTAGATTTCTTTTTAAGATAATGTTATAATTGTTTTAGGCATGACTTTAGGGTTAGTGACAATAGTAAAGTGAATTTTCATGTTTTATAAATTGGTTTTAATGTTAAAAAGTTTGATGTTGGACCTTAGTTGGGTTGGACTATATACCTTTGACCCTAAGTATCGTTTTAAGCCCAAGTTAGAACCCCAAGACCTTTTGGTAAAGGTTAGAACCGAAATAACAAATTAGTTAATAATCAAGTTAACGGGACAGTTTCGTTAGTGTCTAAAGATTGAGTCACCACGGATAGTATAGTTACCTTTTGATCAAACCCTTTGGACTGGAGGTTCCCTTAGATGTTAGGAACCATAAGAATTTTACGGATCGAACGTTTGATTTGTATAGCCCGAGTTATAACCGTTTTACCGGAACCTGTCAGATCTGGACCAATGGGAAAGACGGGTGTTTTTGAGGTCCTTCGGGACTGGGTTGGGCTTAACCATCAACATAGAAGTTTTAGTAGACATCCTGAGGTTTCCGAAAAGTCCAGAACCAGACCCATAGGATGTCGGAAAGTCGAGTTGTGACCCGTTTTATGTGAATGTTATAATCTGTCCTCTGTTTGCTTTTATTTATAAAGAATTGTTGAGTGAAATTAATGTGTGATCCTGTTATGTGTTATCTTAGAGATGTTAAGTAAAATTTCATAAATGATAGGAACCTAAGTGTTCCTAGGGGATGGGTTAGGTAGTTGATAGATAATTCTAACTTCGTTAGAACGCGTTTTGATTAGATAATTACTTTTATTCTAGGCCCGAGTTAGTGCGAGACGTTAGTGAGCTCAAGTGTGTTCTTCTTTGTCTGGCCGTGAAGTATATCAGGTAATTGTCTATGCTCTAATCCCCACCGGGATGCTCTTTAAATGTGTTTTGATGTTTTATAATCTATTTTGAGAATTGCATCCCGAAAGGGGACTTTTGTGGAAATACGACCATCTGTTTTGATAATCTTCTTTTTTATTCGATTGTGATCTTGGTTTATTTGAGTTGAGAAATTGGATGGTCTTTTATTCAAAGTTTTGTTAATGGTTTTGATAACTTGGGGTGGTTTGACTTGAGAGTTGTGAGCTGAGTTCGAATAATATACTAAATAATTCCAGTGGAAACGTTAAGCGGGTTTCGGGGGATAACTCACAGCAGTGTAACAATCTGCAGGATTATGGACCAGGAGATCAGGGCTTCCTTCCCTGATATAGGATAGTATTTTGATGCCTTTGGTAGGCGATATTATTTGATGCCTTTGGTAGGCGATGTTTTTGATGCCTTTGGTAGGCGATATTATTTATGCCTTTGGTAGGCGATGTTCTTAATGCCTTTGGTAGGCGATGTTTTATGCCTTTGGTAGGCGATGTTCTTGATGCCTTTGGTAGGCGATGTTACTTTAAGGGATTTGGTATCCCGCCCGCACATTAAAATATGGATTGGATGGGTTGAGGAAAACAGTTAAGGGTTAAAGGTTTGTAAAACGTTTGATTTGATCCCTCTCCCTAAAATGAATTGAAATGAACTTAAACTGTTTTAAACGTTAGGGGTAGACATTATTGAGATTTCCCCCTCATTTTCTGAAATGTTTTGTTTTCAGGTGAAGATCTAAATGCTGGGGACGGGAGTTAGAAGTGAGGACGACGAGTCTAGAAGTCCTTGAACCTTTTATATTGTTTTCGTTATGAATTCTTAAAGTTTGTTGAGTTTTTAGTAGTTGCCGTTAGCAGACAGTTGTGTTTTCCTTTCTCGCCTTGTATTCCTTCGGGGATACGGCAGTAACGCCCAAACTAAATTTGAAGTCTTCCGCTAAGTTTTGTTTGCTAACGTTAGTTTGACTTTGACTTTCTATAATTGAATTTCCGGGGCGTCACAGAATGGTATCAGAGCTCTGGGTTGCGACCTAGTAGCTCCTCAGAGTCCTTAGGTTTAGATGGACCCTAGGAAGCTAAGTTCGGAGTGATGAGCGTAGGATGGGGGAAAATGGCTCCATGCTTTCCCTAAATATTTTATTTTGATTATATCATTAGTATTTTATGTGTAATGCGTTCTAACCTTGTAGGATGGCACAACGCACACCAAAGACTTACGCCGTGCTTTCACCGTTACACACCTTTCCTCCCGGTGGGTATTTGGGAACCCACATGCTGAATTTTTACGATGAGATCGAGCAGACACCAAGGATGTCCCGAACTCCGCATGCGTGACAACGAGGAAGCTCAGCCAATGCTTTTCTACTCACCTTACGAGATGATCCCCGCGGGCCATACCGCCGTCGTTGCCGCCACCGCGCTCGAGGAGGGTACCCATACCGTCTTTGTTGGTGTCAGAGGTACCGGGTAGAGCCGGAGCACCGAATCCCGGGAGTCTTTTCTAGGATCGCCCGGATTGGGATGCAGCGAGTAGAGAGGGTCCAAGTGAATCCAGCCTGCACCACCGAGGATCATGAGGATGACCCTGAAGAAGATCCGGAGGAGGATCCCACGGAGGACGACGCCCAGGATCCCGAGCCCGAGGTAACCTCTAGGGTCACGGCTGCACCCGCCGTCGAGCCCGAGCATGGTATTCCGCCCGAGGAGGAGGATGAGGTGGACCGGGGGACAGGAGAAGACCCCGAGGAGGGCTCGGGGGATGAGACGAGTGATCCTGAGTGGACTCAGGCCATGAGGAAGAACCCTCGATGTAGGAGAATTATCTGAGTGGGATGGCTACTATGTGTTGAGTGTTGGTGTATAGTTGTTATATTGATATTTTTGTTAAACTGTGATATAATCTGAATATTGACTTGTTGTTTCTTTTGGAAATATTGTACATGATTACATTGGTGTATAGAAATATTGTTTTGTGACCTTGCAAAATGTGATGAGAATTCATGAAATAAACTGTTGACATAAGAAATTACTTGGTGAAATAGAATTACGTTTTCGTATTGTTTAGCACCCTATGAGAAGACCGGACCAAGTAGCTACCTTTAGTATGATGTTGAGACTATGGATTGGGAAAACCCCTTTAAGTAGACTAAACCGACCCTTTGAATCAGGATGTCGGACGTGAACGGTACTCAACCTGACCATGGTACTCGGGAGCGTACACCAGCTGTGACCGAACAGTGCCCTCAAACTGCAACTGAACTGCGCCAACGCCTGGCTCATTTGATACCAGGGTCGAATACAGCAACACCGGGGAACGACCTTGCTAGCATGCTAATGATTGAGATGCTCGGCAAGCACGAGGACCTACTGAGGAAAGTGGTGGATCAACAAGGAGGAGGGAGGGAAGATGACCCCTTCGCTCTTCTCCAAAGGTTCAACAGCTTCAACCCGCCCACTTACACAGGGGTAGCTGATCCCAAAGTATTTGAAGATTGGGTTAGGGAAATTGAGAAGATTTTCGACACCACACGCTGTCCTGAGGAGTTAAGGGTGGATTTTGCTACTTACCACCTGAAGGAGGAAGCCGATTTATGGTGGGCCAGTGTGAAGGAAATCAGAACTGAACCGGGTTTCGACTGGAACCACTTTAAGGTGGTGCTAAAGGATCGATTTTACCCAATTTCTCTCCAGAAGGCGAAAGAAAAGGAGTTCATGAATCTGCGTCAAGGGGAAACTAGCGTGCTTGCCTACTCTACAAAGTTCACCGAGCTATCTCGATTTGCATCCGCTTTGGTAGCCACTGAACAGCTAAGGATGGACCGTTTCTGGGATGGATTGAACTGCAAGATTCAGGATCGCATGTCATCGCGAGAGTTCACGTCTTACCAGAATATGCTGAACGTTGCCCTCACTGTAGAAAGGGTGATGCATGACATGGAACGACAGTTAGGCATACAAGGGCAAAAGAGGAAAGAACCACCCCGCTTTAACCCACCCCAACATTTTCAGGAGAAGAGGTTCCGCCCTAGCAACTGGCAGGGAAATCAGTCTTCGGGGCATAGACCGTCGAATATTCCAATCTGCAAGGTTTGTGGTCGACCAGGCCATTATCCACGGGATTGTAGAGTAAGGAACGTGCGAGGAGGATGTTTCAACTGCGGGAGTTTCCAACATCAGGTACGTCAGTGCCTCTCAAACGACTGTGGGGCGAAGTGGAGGGAACAATGGAAGCAACGGAAATAATGGGAACAATGGAATGAGAGCCCGCAGACAACATATCAAAACCGGAGGCTATAATGGGATCCAAAGGCCACAACAAAGAAACCAAAGTGGATCCGTGGAAATCGAATAACCGAGGAGGCCAAACCCGCCTCGTCATGCAATAAGAACCGCCACAGCGGAGGAGGACGAGTATACGTAATGAGGAAAGAAGAGGCTGAGAACGAAGCAGACGTTGTGACGGGTATCTTCTCTCTCCACCTCTACACTATATCTGTTTTGTTTGATTCTGGTGCTAGTCGTTCTTTTGTTGGACGAGCTATAGTAGAGAAGGCTAAGATGAAACCCTCGGAGAATAGTAAGCCTATGTCGGTAGCCCTACCTACCGGGGATACCATTAGTTGTGGAGAGTTATATGGTGGATGCCCTATAGTGATAGCAGGACAGGAGTTTGAGGCTGACCTCTATATGTTTGACCTCATGGAGTTCGACGTCATTTTGGGGATGGACTGGTTAGCAAAATATAGAGCCCAGATAGATTGTTATAAGCAAAAGGTGACCTTAATGGGACCAAACGGAAAGAAGGTAGTGCATTGGAGTGATAGGCACCTTCATAGTGTACGGATCATCTCTGCTCTCAAAGCTCAAAAGTTGTTAGGCCAAGGTTGTGAAGGGTTTCTATGCAACGTAATCGACACCAAGGCGGAGGAGCTTACGATTGAGAATATCCCGGTAGTGCGGGAGTATCCTGATGTGTTTCCAGAGGAGATTCCGGGTTTGCCTCCAATCAGGGAGGTAGATTTCTGCATCGATTTGGAACCCGGGGCCGCACCTGTTTCAAAAGCCCCATATCGCATGGCGCCCGCAGAGCTTAAGGAGTTGAAGATTCAGCTGGACGAGCTGCGAGAAAAGGGATATATACGACCCAGCACGTAACCATGGGGAGCACCTGTACTGTTCGTGAAGAAGAAGGATGGTAGCATGAGGTTGTGCATCGATTACCGGGAGTTGAACAAGATTACCATCAAAAATCGCTACCCTCTACCTCGTATTGATGATCTTTTCGACTACCGCGGGAGCGACAACGCTTTCTAAGATAGACGAGGTCGTTATCACCGATTCAATTCGCGAGGAAGATATCTCTAAACCGCATTCGAACTCGGTATGGTCATTATGAGTTCGTGGTAATGCCTTTTGGCTTACAAATGCCCCCACCCTTCATGGATTTGATGAACAGAGTGTTCGAGCCGTTCTGGATAAGTTTGTAGTGGTGTTCATCGACGACATATTGGTATACTCAGAACACGAGGAGCATAATCATCCGAGAGAAGTATTGACGACTCTACGAGCAACAAGCTTTACGCGGCTTAAGAAGTGTGAGTTTTGGTTGGAACAAGTAGCGTTCTTAGGACATGTGGTGTCTAAGGAAGGAGTGGTAGTAGACCCTCAAAAGGTGGAGGCCATCACCAAGTGGCCGACACCGAAGAATGCCACGGAGGTTAGGAGTTTTCTGGGTTTGGCAGGGTATTATAGGAAGTTCGTGCAAGATTTCTCGAAAATCGCCACTCCGTTAACCAATTTGACTCGGAAGTCAATAAAGTTCGCATGGTCGGAAAAATGTGAGCAAGCATTCCAGGAGCTGAAGAAGAGGCTTACCTCGACCCCTATTCTTGCTTTACCTCAAGGGAACGAAGGTTTTGTCATCTACAATGACGCATCACATGGTGGATTAGGTTGTGTGCTCATGCAGGATGGGAAGGTAATTGCATATGCATCCAGTAATCAAGACGCACGAAAAGAATTACCCCACTCATGATCTAGAATCGCGATGGTGTTCGCGCTTAAGATTTGGAGGCATTATCTCAGTATGGAGGGCACTGCGAGATATTCACTGCACCATCGAGCTTGAAGTACCTTTTCACAGAAGGAGTTGAACCTCGTGCGCATAAGATGGTTAGAGTTTCGAAGGATTACGATGTGAATTTCCAATATCATCGGGAAGGCAAATGTAGTGGTGATGCCACGAGTAGAAGACCGTATCTGCTATAAACCACTTGATGACGATGCCGCGAGTTGTGCGAGGAGTTTAGGAGATTGGAGATTAATGTGGTAACACCGGGGAAAGTGTATTGAATGCCATGGAATTACAACCTACTCTAATGGAGGAGATCAAGAGAACCCAAGAACCTGGACTTACGACTTGTCAAGATACGGAAGAAGTGTTGCGAGGAAAGCCCCACGGCTTTGTGATCCACGAAGACGGTACATTACGGTTTCATAACCGCATCTGTGTACCCAATATGGAAGAACTGAAAAGGAGGATTCTAGAAGAGGGACACAATACGCCATATTCAGTGCATCCAGGGGGAAATAAGTTGTACAAGGATCTTAAACAGATTTCTGGTGGAGTAATATGAAACAAGAAGTGGCAGACTTTGTGGCCAAGTGTCTTACTTGCCAGCGAGTCAAGGCAGAGCATCAACGACCAGCCGGACTTCTGCAACCGTTAGACGTCCCTGAGTGGAAATGGGATTCGATATCAATGGATTTTGTGATAGGTCTACCAAGGACCGGCGGAAACACATTTCAATATGGGTGATTGTAGATCGTTTGACCAAGTCAGCTCATTTCCTAGCCATCGCCAACAATTGGTCCCTAGATCAGCTAGCTCAAGCCTATGTAAGGGAGATTGTAAGGTTACACGGAGTACCCAGTTCTATAGTCTCAGACAGAGACACTAGATTTCAGTCGGGTTTTTGGAAAAAGTTACAAGAGGCGTTTGGCACAAAGCTCAAGTTCAGCACCGCTTTTCACCCATTCTGGATGGGCGCATGAGAGGACCATCCAACCCTCGAAGATATTCTGCGAGCATGCGCTTTAGATTTCAAGGACTCGTGGGATGACGAGTTGACTCTCATTGAGTTCTCATACAACAACAGTTACCATGCTAGTATAGGGATGTCACCCTTCGAAGCCTTGTATGGAAGGAGATGTAGAACTCCCCTATGTTGGCAGGACATCGATGAAGCTCTAACGATTGGACCGGACCTAATACAGGCCACTACTCAGAAGGTTCGAATCATTCAAGACAAGATGAAGGCAGCACAAAGTCGACAAAAGAGTTATGCTGACAAAAGGAGAAGACCTCTAGAGTTTGAAGTAGGGGAATACGTGTTTTTGCGGGTCTCACCTACGAAGGGAGTTATGAGATTCGGCCAGTCGGGGAAGTTGACACCAAGGTTTATCGGGCCATACCCAATTTTGGAACGCATCGGAGAAGTCGCCTACAAGTTACAGCTGTCAGGAGAACTCCCCAGAGTGCACAATGTCTTCCATGTGTCACAACTCAGGAAATATGTTCCGGACCTGACCCATGTGATTGATCCCGAGCCGCTTCAGCTGCAAGAAGATCTAAGCTATGAGGAGCAGCCGCTAGAGATACTAGACCGTAGGGAAAAGCAGCTTAGGAGGAAAGTAGTTCCTTTGGTAAAGGTACGGTGGGCAAACCATACTACAAATGCAACACAGGAAGCAGAAGACGAGATGAGGAGGAAGTACCCTCACTTGTTCCAAGCCTAAGGCGCGTCAAGTTTCGGGGACGAAACTTCTTTTAAGAAGGTAATGATGTAAAACCTCGAGTTTTAAGTAGAACGGAACCATTAGTTTCCTTACCGGACCGTTAGGGTTAAGTTTAAGTTTAAGTTTCGAGGACGAAACTTCTTTTAAGAAGGTAATGATGTAAAACCCCGAAAAATCCAACGATGTTGACCGTGACGTCGTTAATAGAATAGGTTTGACTTCGTCATTTACTGTTGTTCGTAATGTGTTTATTTATGCTAACGCTTGAGCTCGTAGGGCCGTTGAGGGGCTAACAAGGGTAGAATAGTAATTTCCGCTGGCTAATATTATTATGTGATTAATTACATGAATATTATTTGTTATGTGATTATATGATTATTAAAATTAATATAATTATTACTATTATTAGAATTATTGGGTTATAGAAAAATCAGTTTTAATTGTTTTAAATGGGTTGGGTTTGGATTAGATTGGGTTAATTTGGGCCTAAATGTGTAATATAAAACCCCTAAACCCTCCTCTCAAACCCTAATCTCTCTCTAAACCCTAAAACCCTAGCTCTCTCCTCTCTCCCTCCTCTTCCCCCTCTACGTCCACCCAGCCGCGCCACCACCACCATCAGACGGCGCCGCCGCCGCAGCTCCGTCGCCTGGAGCACCGGATGCCACCGCGAAACCCTCCCTCTCTTCTTTTCTCTTTCTCTTTCCTCTTTCCTCCCTCTCGATCCCCCTGTCTCTCGCCCCTGCCCAGCCGGCCACCAGACGCAGCCCACCGCCGGAGTCGCAACCACCGCAACCACCCTTCACCGCCGGGACACCCAGACGAGGAGTGCACGACCCCTGACGTTGGTTGTTAGTCGAAGCCGAGCCCGACGCCACTGCACCTGAGCCACCGTCGCTACTGCCGCCTCGCCGCCGCCTCTGGCTGTCGCCGCCTCGACCGTCGCACCACCCCACCGTCGCCCGCCCGACGCCGCCGCAACCGCCTCGCGCCATAACCCTAACGTAAAACCCTAACCCTAACCCTAACCATAATCTGTTATTTTTTTCCTTGTTTTTCCTTTTCTTTTTTCTTTTTCTTTTCTGTTTTTATTTTCAAAATTATTATTCTATTTTTTTAAAATTCTTAAATTGTATTGTTAGTTTTGTAATTAGGAAAATTACATGTAATCTTGTTCTTGGTTGTAATTATGTGTAAATTATTATTTGTTATGTGTAATTTGTTTACTTGATATATGTAACTTTATGTTGTAATTTTATTGTAATTAGATTAGGTTGTAATAGTTAAATCGTTAGGGTTGAATCGTTTATTGTTTCTTTAACTTATAAATTTTGTAGAATTTAGACCACAATATTATTGTATGTACGAATTTGGAAATTTATTTACCTATGATAATTCTTGAATTTTAGTTTTATAAATCGTTATGTTCGTTATTGTTCTTTAAAAGAAAATCTTGTTAAGGTTGTTAAATAAATTAGTTAACTTACGACAAGCTAAATTCTTGTTAATAAAATCTTGAATTCTTGAATAGTAGTTAAGAAATTTACATATTGATCTCTTTTAAAAGTTATCCATGATTAAGTTGTTAAGTGAATTAAATTTGTTTAACTATTAAAAGTTCAATTTTGTTAGTAATTCACGTTTCTTGTTAAATCTTGATTCTTGAAAATTAATTAGGTCTCTTGTTTCATTAAGTTAAATATTATATGTTCTTTTATTTTTTCTTAGGGTTCATTCTTGTTTAATTCATGTTTAATCTTGACTAAATAAGTTAGGTTGAGTTTATTGTTTATTGGTTCTTGGTTCTTGATTTAATCTTGTTTAAAAGAAATTAGTTTTGTTTAGGATTCTTGATTAGAAGTTTAAATGTTTATATGTTCTTTACAGTTTATTTACATATTCTTTAAGTCTTTTCCGAATCTTGACTAAAGAAACTCACATGTTATAACCGTCCTTGTTAATTCTTGAAATATTGAATTAGAATAATGTAGATTTCTTTTTAAGATAATGTTATAATTGTTTTATGCATGACTTTAGGGTTAGTGACAATAGTAAAGTGAATTTTCATGTTTTATAAATTGGTTTTAATGTTAAAAAGTTTGATGTTGGACCTTAGTTGGGTTGGACTATATACCTTTGACCCTAAGTATCGTTTTAAGCCCAAGTTAGAACCTCAAGACCTTTTGGTAAAGGTTAGAACCGAAATAACAAATTAGTTAATAACCGTTAACGGGACAGTTTCGTTAGTGTCTAAAGATTGAGTCACCACGGATAGTATAGTTACCTTTTGATCAAACCCTTTGGACTGGAGGTTCCCTTAGATGTTAGGAACCATAAGAATTTTACGGATCGAACGTTTGATTTGTATAGCCCGAGTTATAACCGTTTTACCGGAACCTGTCAGATCTGGACCAATGGGAAAGACGGGTGTTTTTGAGGTCTTTCGGGACTGGGTTGGGCTTAACCATCAACATAGAAGTTTTAGTAGACATCCTGAGGTTTCCGAAAAATCCAGAACCAGACCCATAGGATGTCGGGAAGTCGAGTTGTGACCCGTTTTATGTGAATGTTATAATCTGTCCTCTGTTTGCTTTTATTTATAAAGAATTGTTGAGTGAAATTAATGTGTGATCCTGTTATGTGTTATCTTAGAGATGTTAAGTGTAATTTCATAAATGATAGGAACCTAAGTGTTCCTAGGGGATGGGTTAGGTAGTTGATAGATAATTCTAACTTCGTTAGAACGCGTTTTGATTAGATAATTACTTTTATTCTAGGCCCGAGTTAGTGCGAGACGTTAGTGAGCTCAAGTGTGTTCTTCTTTTGCTGTGCTGTGAAGTATATCAGGTAATTGTCTATGCTTTAATCCCCACCGGGATGCTCTTTAAATGTGTTTTGATGTTTTATAATCTATTTTGAGAATTGCATCCCGAAAGGGGACTTTTGTGGAAATATGACCATCTGTTTTGATAATCTTCTTTTTTATTCGATTGTGATCTTGGTTTATTTGAGTTGAGAAATTGGATGGTCTTTTATTCAAAGTTTTGTTAATGGTTTTGATAACTTGGGGTGGTTTGACTTGAGAGTTGTGAGCTGAGTTCGAATAATATACTAAATAATTCCAGTGGAAACGTTAAGCGGGTTTCGGGGGATAACCTGTTGTGCAGGTGTAACAATCTGCAGGATTATGGACCAGGAGATCAGGGCTTCCTTCCCTGATATAGGATAGTATTTTGATGCCTTTGGTAGGCGATATTATTTGATGCCTTTGGTAGGCGATGTTTTTGATGCCTTTGGTAGGCGATATTATTTATGCCTTTGGTAGGCGATGTTCTTAATGCCTTTGGTAGGCGATGTTTTATGCCTTTGGTAGGCGATGTTACTTTAAGGGATTTGGTATCCCGCCCGCACATTAAAATATGGATTGGATGGGTTGAGGAAAACAGTTAAGGGTTAAAGGTTTGTAAAACGTTTGATTTGATCCCTCTCCCTAAAATGAATTGAAATGAACTTAAACTGTTTTAAACGTTAGGGGTAGACATTATTGAGTTTTCCAGGTCATTTTCTGAAATGTTTTGTTTTCAGGTGAAGATCTAAATGCTGGGGACGGGAGTTAGAAGTGAGGACGACGAGTCTAGAAGTCCTTGAACCTTTTATATTGTTTTCGTTATGAATTCTTAAAGTTTGTTGAGTTTTTAGTAGTTTCCAGTTGCGCAGCTTGTGTTTTCCTTTCTACTTGTATTCCTTCTGGATACGTGGTGCCTTAAACTAAATTTGAAGTCTTCCGCTAAGTTTTGTCTGCTAACGTTAGTTTGACTTTGACTTTCTATAATTGAATTTCCGGGGCGTCACATTAGGTTACTGCTATATTGTAACCTAGGTTTTTCTTGTACTCTCTAGTATATATTTGGCTCCAAGTTCTCCTTATTATGTATCCTTAGAGTATCCTTAAAGAGGATCTCAGAGTGTATCCCAAAGAGAATTGGGATCAAGTAAGATAGAGAGAAACACAACCATTGTATTATAATCCTCATATTACTAGTGCACCGATTACGTGGTTTTTTTTTCCGCTTTGAGTTTTTTTTCCACGTTAAACCTCTGGTGTCAAATTTCTTATTATTTTCCGTTCGTATCTTTCATTGTTTGTGGTTGCTTGAGTGCTCTTCGATCCAAACAGAGGACTCGCACACCTATATCATTGCCAATAATCACAGTTCTTCGGTCTATCTCAACATCAATATCATCAAGACTGTTATCTTCCAACATGTTTGCACGCCTATTCATCATAACCTTCTGACCATCCTTTTAGCCATGAACAACTCAACAAGTTGCATCTCAGACAAGCTGTCGTTTAGACTTCATCAAAACCTATTACCCGCATCCTTTCGATAATAGGATACTGAGGTCATACTCACACTCAAGCCCGGATGCCCGATGTTTGATCTCCAAACCTAAGTATCTATAATCGATACTGGGAATTCATTAATCACTGCTAAATACCAATATTGTCCTTATGTTTAATTATTATTACCAAGACTACTCCTCCTATATAAAAAATATTAATTACCAAGACATTGAGAGATCTAATTAACATTTATTTATTTTTATGGAAAAATTTAATATTTTAGATAGATTAAATAATTTATACTTATTTATTAGAATATTGACTTATTGAACCCTTTATATTTGGAGTTTTTACATACTCGATTTTAGTTTATATTTAGTGTTGAATTAGTTTGATTAGAATTTTGTATGAACTTTAATTTGTTTTTAATTTTTTTCAAATAGTAATTAATTTTCTTAGCATGAAATATGAGTTAATTATGTTTTTTCACCGACTTTTGTTTATTAAAATATTCATAAATTAATCAAAAGGATATTTTGATAAATGTGCTTTTGTTCTCACTCTTACTCCCATTTATTTTCAATTTCAATTACCATAGAACAAATAACAAAGTTGGGAATTCATGAAAACATTTCAATCCTCATTCCCAATGATTTCTCATTCTCATTCCCGTTATGAATTCTCATTTTCATTCTCATTCTCATTGCATACCAAACTGGCTCTAAAAGCAAATGCAATTGACTAGTGTTCCTACAATTTGGAATGTAAATGGGCTCATCCCTTCCACATTACCCAGAGTGCTTGAATAAAAATGTCACCCAACTTTTCAGTTTGGTCAAAAATGTCACTAACTTTTAAAAATATTCATTATTGTCACTCAACTTTCAAATTAGTCAAAATGTCATTGAAACCTGCTATAACAAGTTGTGAACCGGTTAATAGATTAATTGGATAAAAATGTCACTGAACTTTTAAACAAGTAAAAAATGTGACTCAACTTTTCAAAAAGTCAAAAATGTCTTTCAACTTTCCCAAAAAGTCAAAAATGTCAGTGCCATCAATTGAAATAGAAAAAAAGATATTTGCTCTCATTTATTTAAATTAACATATAACAATATTCATGTTTCAAGTGGAGTTCCGTCAAAAAGTAAAAATTTTGTTTACAAATCATGTAATTGTAAACTAATTTTTACGATTAGGGTTTTTTATATTAATGTTGATTATTTTATATAAAAATATATATTAATCTACACAAACACACTATATATATATATATATATATATATATATATATATATATATATGTATATATATATATATATATCTATATATCTATATATGTATATATATATATATATATGTATATATATATATATATATATATATATATATATGTATATATATATATATGTGTGTATATATATATATATATATATATATATATATATATATATATATATATATATATATATATATATATATATATATATATATATACATACATACATACATACATACATACATACATACATACATACATACATACATACATGGAGAGAGAGAGAGAGAGAGAGAGAGAGAGAGAGAGAGAGAGAGAGAGAGAGAGAGAGAAATTGGATTCTAATAATCCCTACTTTCACCAATTGTATAGCAATAATTTCTACTTTCTCGAGCATGTGCATGGTGGGAACATTGTGCTTGAGTTGAAGAAAATGATGAAAATAAACCCAGAAACTTGAAGGGAGCTTGAGAACTTGATATGGACTCAACAATAGAGCTCACCCAATGTTGAGAACTTGCAAATCCACCAAGAGTGGATAAAGCTAAGCACCACTACTCCATAAAGGAAATGATTTGCTAACACCACTGTTAATAATTATAAAGTAAAAACAAGATTTGAGAGAAAATGGGGCGTAAACCCTAGCTTCCATTCAATGATATTTAACACCTTCATCCATTTTCTTCCCAAATGAAACACTTAAGGGGAAAAAATAAAGGAAAAGAAACGAGAAAAGAAAGAAAGAAAGCGCAAGGAAACTAAATAGCGAGCTAGGCGAGGTGCCAGGCGCGACCAGCGCCCTTTCGGACGCGACCAGTGCCTCTTCCAGGGAGGTGAGACACGTGAAGAAAAGCAGGCGTGGCCAGCGTGTGGAAGGAGAGGCTCGCATCACTTCAAAACCAAGGGGGAATAAGGAGGCACGCCCAGTGCTGAAGAAGTTGTGATGCCCACCACGTCATATGTACCATGGACCTCCGCCATACCCAGAAAGTTTTGTTTGAAAGAACAAATTAGGGAAGCATCTTGAAAATCTATAAAATAATTCTAGCATACTTTCAGAATAAATAACTACAGATTATATTGTATATTCTTGCAGAAAATCATTACAAAGGGAAAGGCCAAAGTTTCCAAAGCAACCAAGATTGAAGATCAACACAAACTTGGAAAGAATCAACTATGCACAAACTTGGAATGAATCAACAACGTCGTAGGAAGAGAAGATATAGTCGTTGCTAATGAATTTTTACAACCTATAAAAAGGCTCTGCCCTCCTCCTTGAAGATTAGTCGATTCCAAGTAAGTAATCGAGTGTAGGAAATCTCGTGAGATTTCTGAGTGTAGCCAATGAGTCCTTGGAGAGTTATGTAGCAGTAAGGTACTTATGGTGAGGTGTAACCAATGTTCTTGGTGAGTTACGTAGCCAATTATGTAGGTGAGGTGTTGTGTAGCAAAGCCTTGAAACTCTAAGGCTTTGTGAGTTTGATATCCATTGTAATCCGTCATGTTCTTCTCTGCCTCATTTGTGAGGCCCCTCTTCTCTGCCTCGTCTGTGAGGCTCGTCCTCTCTACCTCATCTTTGATGCCCCTCATCACAAGCCTCGTCTGTGAGGCCCCTCAACAAAAATTGAACCTTAGTTTTTGTCCATGTAAGCAGTCATCAAGGACCTGACTGTCTTGAACCTGCTAAGTTCCCTAACCTCCTCTATTTCTATTGTACCTCAATGTTTATCTAATAAAGAAGTATTATTCAGTTAATCAAGTGTTATTAACGTCCTTGTGTGTAGAAGTGCAGAACTCTATAATAAAATTATTCACCTTTCCTCAAGGGCCCCAACAAGCGCCTTAGAGGCGTCACCCGCGCCTGGTTCTAGGCAGCCAACAACGAAGCAACGAGAGGCGCGCATAGCGCCCAAGGGGACGCCACCCACGTCTCTTCTGGGCAGTTTTCTGCCGATTTCTAACTTGCATAACTTCTTCATCCAGACTTCGTTTTAGGCCCATAATAAATCAATGGAAAGCTCTCGATGTCTACCTTAAGCTCCCAAAATTTGAAGTCCATCAGAGATGTATTGAAGGATTTATGGTTGAAAGAGTGAAGGCATATCCATTTCAGCTTCCCATGTTGACCCTTCTCGCTTATTCTTGCTGAAAGATTTTGAACCCTTTTAAAGGCCTGAAGTAGGTCACGATGAGGACTCATAGATCCACCCCATAGCCCAGCTTCCCACTTGTAGTGGATGTCACACCCAACGATGACCCGAATATGCCTCCAAGGTCCCGAGTCCACCTTAAAATGGACTCCACACCCGACCTTGCAGTCGATTTGCTCATGTTTCTCAAAGGGGGTGTGATACGACCTAAAATGTGATACGTCTTCCACAACTGCACGGGTGCAATGTAGTATATCAAGGTCGTTCTCTCTCAGGGACTTGTGTTCAACTACGCATTAAACTAGTCCACTACAAAGGATGTTAGGTCGGTCAAATAGTTGTGTGAATAAGAAATTTAAGGAAATAAGCAAGAAAGATAAAATCTGTATGGGTTTTATCAGATAATTAGGGGAGTTTAGGGGAGTCCACTCTAGTTAATCAACCAATCAAGAGGTGATTCCAGTTTTAGATAGTATTGGTAGTGTCGGGGTCTATAATTTTTCTAAGGCCTATCACAACAATCTTTCGATCCGAGGTGAGTTGCAGTGATTAAACTAAACACCTATTTTCATGGTTATTTAATCTAATCAAAGATAAGAACCGATTATAACGTGACCCTAACTGTGAACCCATTATTTCTAACTGTTTTCTACGCCTATTCAACCTTCATCTCTCCAATTCAAATTACAATCTTTCCATATGATATTAAGAATCTAAACCAAGTAAAAGATTGTCAATCAATTACTATGACATACATAACATGAAGATCAAACAGCTGTATTAAAACCTAAAACCGGAATCACACACCATAAATCAATCAAGAAACATCGAGTTTATCCCCTAAACGAGGGATTTAGCTACTCATGATAATAAAAACTAGGAAAACAAATATGAAAACTAAATTACGAAACATAATAAAAATAAGGGTTTTTGGACATCAATAATACAAACTTTGGGGGTATTGGATATTAATAATACAAACTATTTTCTTGGACACTAGCAGTACGAACTATTGACCTATTTTCCTCTAACAGTACCCCGTCGAATTGTTATGGTTTTAACTCATCGAAAAGATGACGTGGCTCCATAATATGTGACATGGAAGGCATGTTAGTCTCCGCGTCAACATTTTCTACCCAACCTTTGCCTTCTACGTCACACATCATGGAGCCTCGTCATCTTTTCGATGAGTTAAAACTATAACAACTCGGTCGTGCACTGCTGGAGCAAAATAGGTCGATAGTTGGTACTACTAGTGTCCAAGAAAATAGTTGGTAGTATTAATTTCCAATACCCCCAAAGTTGGTATTATTAACGTCCAATAATCCTAAAAATAAAGAATAAACCAAACATCCGAGTCGTCGAATTCGGTCTCTTCGTGTCACTCGATTGGATCTCTTTTTCCTCCTCTTCAATTCCTAATATCCTAGAGCGACTCCCAAAGGGAGGAAAATATAAAGAAACCTAGACTAAAGTTTGACAGAATAAAACTATGAAATAATTCGATGCCTAAACTGCGTGGTGGATGGTTCTTTTTATACGAAAATGCAAGACGCGGCTAGTAGGTAAACACACGCTGCCAGCGTCTCACACCGACATATTGACCGTCTTGGGCGCTGTCGAGGATCCTACCAGTGTCCGGTCGTTGCGTGCTGTTGTGAGTTTCTGTGTGAAGCGCTGGCAAGGGGGCTGAGAACCGTTGCTGGCGTCACATTTTGTCATGAGTTGACTGCAGTTTGATCTGGTCACTGTCGAGGGGGAACTGTCCGCTGCCAACGGCTATGCTGAGGCTAGGCGCTGCTGGGTGCCGATGTCGCCGTTGCCAGTGTTCATTATGTGCTTAGTTCCTTCTTCTTTTCTATTTCTTTCTCTTCTCTTCTTCTTTTCTTCACTTTCAATTTACTCTTTTTTCTTATTCTCCTCTTTAATTTCTTCTCTAATTTCTTCATTTTTCTTGGTTTTTAGGGAATTTTCACGAAATCCTGCAAAACACATCGTTCTCTCAACCAAGTGAAGAATATTGCAGAATTTGATATAAAAACACTAGATTATATCACAAAATCGGCTAAAATATACAAGTTAAAAACCTAATAAATATTATACAATATTCACTTATCAAATCCCCCCATGCTTAGCTCTTGCTTGCCCTCAAGCAAGTCAAACTTAAGAACAGTAGGGAGAGAAGAAATACTCGATCTAAAAAGGAAAATACTCAAGAAATAAAAGGGAAAAAGGAGAAAAAGAAACAAAGAGGGTTAACATTAGGGATACAACTACAATTAAACACCCCCTTAGACTAACCAATCAAACACACCAATCTATCAAGCAAACACCAATATCAATTTGGAAGAGAACAAAATCAGTGAGAAATAGATAGAATGAAGTTTTCGAAACTTTGAAAAAGAACAAGCACTTTGAATGTGAAAGTCCACCAACAGTCTTAAGATAAATTCAAATGTGCGCGGTTGGTTATGGACGTAGGTCAGTCGATGAGCAAACCTCACTTTCAAGGCAAAGTGGAAACACTCTAACTCTCTATTTTTTATTTAAGTGGGTTTTCTCTTACTCAGACCAGAAGAAGCGACCTCCCATAGGCTTGGTAAGAATCTCACTCTTCACTGCAAGTATGCAATGCACAAGTAACAATCAAGAGGACTTTTAGGGTTGTAACGAGGCTTAGGTTAGGGGAAAGGAGTGGTAATATTTGGGTATGAGAAGTTAAAGAGTCATGCTTGGAATAAATTTAACCATAAACCCACTCTCAACTCACCTTCTTGCAAGTTGTATGCAAGGAACTCACTTTTCTCCCTCATTAATATCAAACACCTCATCAAGTTTCATAACCGAGTCAAAGGCTTTCACAAATCTCACATAAATCTCCTTGAACACCCTTTTCTTTTGAATTCTTTTCTCATTTTTTTTCTTTTCATTCTATTTTTCTACTTCTCTTTTTGGTGGGTAATCCAGGGAGGAGAAACATATAATCATAGCTTTGATCTTGATACATATTATAACAACACAACCAAATGGCTAACTCATAATTAATTGGGAAATGTAATGTGTCCCAATGTAATTAAAATTAAAATTCACACCCGAACATTTTAATTCCATTCACTGCAACACCGAACCAATTTTTGCTCACGGAATAATGAACTCTCACAACATCCAAGTAAGGTAAAGGGTAGGAATTAATAAAGGCCAAGGCTTGCATCGTCAGGGTTCATTACAAAAATAAAGGTAATCAAAGGCTAGGTGGGGCTAAAGAACGGTAGTAATATTTTTAGGGAAGGCTATTTGGCTATTTAGTTTCATTAAGAAAGAAAAGAATGCTTCAATCATTTTGTCACAGCGTGCAATGCAAAGGTGTAGTTTCAAACAAGATGCAAAACAAGTTCTAGAGGCGCAACTAATGGTGGAGTCACTCAGGACATAAAGGAATTGATAAAAATGATCAATTCATACTTTTGGTTATGTGGATGCACGGGATAGGGCTCAATTCAACTAAACCTAGCCCAAAGATTTGTGGCACGCATATTTACACTTACTAAGATAGTCAAAGTAGTCAAGCACACCTTTCATAACTTCTCTCAAAATCAGAAGATTTGCAAAGATCAATTTCAAAAAATTTTAATTCTCAACCACACTTCTCAAGGTAAAGCAAGACAAACTGAAAGTCAAATTGGTTTACAAATCATCACCAAAGGTGTTCCGGATTATTAATCTTAATCCTAACCTAATTTTTTTTTTGTTGTTTTTTTTTGTCTTTTCAATTTTTTTTGGCTTTTTCTGATTTTTTTGATTTTTTAGTGATTTTTCTAATTTTGCATGCAAAAGAAAAAGACAAACCAACTAGGAAAAGAAAAGAAAAGAAAATCTAGCATGCTCTAACTAATGTAACTAGGTTAATGCAGGTTTACCTAATCAAAAAACTAGAAAGAAAATTTCAAACAAAACACACTTAAACACAAAGACTCAAAATAATGTGAAAAGAAAAAGAAATCAACTAAAACTCATGAAAGGAAAAACAAGCAAAAATTTGAAAGTAAAACACGAAAATGAAGCGAACATAAAGCAAACAAATATACGGAGTATATACACTCCCCCCCCCCCCCTCCCCAAATGTTTGAATCAAGCATTGTCCTCAATGCGAAAGACACAGGTAAGAGAGGAAAGGTTGAAATTGTTAACAATGTGCAACTAATTCATAACAAACTTATAAAAATATTAAAACCATCAGGACTCCCCCATGCTTGCACATCACTTAACTAACATGCAAGATTCAAGATTTCCACCTCAACCACTCAACTCTACTAATCAAGAACAGAGTATAACAAGTTTCAGACTCCCAAAACAGAGGTTCAACATATCCAACTTCAAACCACTCCACTCTAATAACAAGAACACTACTCCCATTATGCATAACAACAGCAAGGACATAAAACTTACCCAATTAAACAACCAAAATATGCAATACACCAAACTATGAGCATGGAAAATGGTGAATTGGAGTAACATATCTAAGTATAACTCATGAGATATGCAAAAACACACCGAAAATACTAGCAAGTAACATATCTAAGTATAACTCAGAATCGTACCTTGAAGTTGCTTGAACACAAGTGAGGGTAAGAATTGTAGTAAAAGAATTTTGAAAATTTTCACATCTGGAGATTGTTATGAACTAATTCTGGATGGGATGTTGAGCGAAGTGAGGGGCAAGGAACAAGTGCAAAAGAAGAAGGAGGGGAGTAGAAGAAATTGAAAAATTTAGGGATTTCAGAATTTTTACTGAGAAGAGAAACGAATTAGAGCATATAAGTTGTGAGAATAGAAGACGCTGCCCTTGGTTTACATACGCTGCCAGCGTCCTTTGGAAGTCCAATTTTCTTGCTTTTTGTACGAGACTCGACCAACGCACCATGAGGTGGGCCAGCGTGTCTTCCCTGGGCATTGTCGCGATTTTGAGGCAGCACCGGCGTCTCTCTCGTTAGTCGCCCATCTTTAGTATTTTATTTCACCTATAGTCAACCAACAATACTAACAATATTAGGGCCTTAAAATCAAATAACCAAATACTCAAATTAAAATCGAAAATTAAATTAAGAAAAACTGAAGAGAAATCAAGGGCTCTAAAAATTTGAAATAAACTCAGTTAGAAAGGTAGGATTCAAGTCTTCGTTTCCGATGCCGTCAAAGCCCTTAGTAGCTTGTCAAATTCTTCTTCATGTGGTCTACAAGCTAGTAGATAAGAGAGCAACTGAAAAACATATAAAATAAAACATTAGTAAAGCTCTCAGTAATCAATCAAATTCACTAGAAAAATCAAAAGAATCAAAATATGTGGTCCACAAGAATTTTCTAGAAATGTCTTCTAGGTATATCCAATACGGATCAAGGGAGGGTTCATAACCTCTAACTTTACCTAAGTACAACTCATCACTGGTATTGTTAGTTTCATCAATCGAAACACAAGAATTAACCTCGTATCCTAAATTAAATTGAATATCGAAGGCATTTTCACCAGGTATGGGTTACTCAAGGGTTTCGTGTAAAATTGAAGATGGTGAAAAAGGAATAGAAGCATGGAATAAATCATTGGGATCAGAGAATACAATATTATCAGAATCCTTGTTTGGAAAATTTAATACACTATTAATTTTCTTGCTTGGTTCCTCGCAAACACTATCAACTGACTCATGATGAAAATCATCTTCATATTTTGTATCTAACTCATAAGTCTCACTCACTTTAGACCTCATCGCCTTGTCGAGTTTTGCTTTGGCTATCCTTTGAGGAAATGGTATGGATGGTATATAGACTCTCTGGTTAGTTACCGGTGGGTCACCTTGTCCTTTCTTGTTGCCTTGGGTGGCAACATCTACTGGTGGCTTATTTTCTGGTTCAGGCTCTCTAGGGGAGGTATCACTGGCTGGGTGTGGTTCAGTCTCTCTACCTTCGGGTTGCTTTCTCTTAAGTTCATCTAACTCTTCCCCGCTTCTGAGAGTTAATGCACTACATTGTTCAGTTGTGTTTATAGTAGACGAGTGAGGAGAGGTGTCCTGACTAGTCGCTTGAGTCACTAATCTTTCATATTGGTGGGTCAGGGACTCTACTTGCTCCAAAAGGCTCTTAATAACTCCATTTTGTATCCGTTGGTTCAAATTTCCTAGTGTCAACTGAGGTAGGGGAATATCATGCAAATTAGAAACACCATCAGTAGTGTTTCAGGTAAACTAGGATAAGGAGAATCATTTAAACTAACTGCTAAAGGGAAGGGGGACTTACTAGAATCACATATTCCATCATTAAAATAGAAAGAATTAAAAGCAAGGTTGATGTTAAGCAATGAATCACACCTTTCTAACAATTCAGTTAACTCATTTTGTTTTTCTAACATTACCCTCAATAAAGATTCAAGTCTAGCAATCTTAGGCCAAGTAGAATCATCATGTTGAAAAGACTGACATAAAGCACAAGTAATCAGATTACGAGGTCGGACACATGAAAGAGCGTGAGATCCACAAGGATTAGGGTATTTAGATGCACAATTAAAATTTCAAAATTATATGTATCATGAGCAAGACATTCAAGTAATTTCCAAGCTTCATCAAAAGATCCATCACAGAAACCAAAATAATTCAAAAAGACTACGGGTTTCTCTATTCACACCTTCAACAACAATACGAAGAATCTCAAGTTTTCCTAACGCAATATCACATTGAACAAGATTAGCAGATAAGTGCTCATAATAACGCCAAAATAATTCACGTTCAAATTGAGGAAAATAAAGAAGTACCATATTCTTAGATTTTTGAAAATTTTTAATTTTTATTTGATTTTCAAGAGTTTCAAGAAAAACAATAAAAACCTAGTCAACCAGAGTGCGTTCGTTTAATGGCGGTTGGCGAAACAAATCCCAGGCAACGGCACCAAAACCTTAACACGGCCTAAAACGTGATAGGTCTTCCGCAAGTGCACGGGTGCAATGTAGTATATCAAGGTCGTTCTCTCTCAGGGACTTGTGTTCAACTACGCATTAAACTAATTCACTATAAAGGATGTTAGGTCGGTCAAATAGTTGTGTGAATAAGAAATTAAGGAAATAAGCAAGAAAGATAAAATCTTTATGAGCTTTATCAGATAATTAGGGGAGTTTAGGGGAGTCTACTCTAGTTAATCAATCAATCAAGAGGTGATTCCAGTTCAATATAGTATTGGTAGTATCGAGGTCTATAATCTTTCTAAGGCCTGTCACAACAATATTTCGATCCGAGGTGAGTTGCAATGATTAAACTAAACACCTATTTTCATGGCTATTTAATCTAATCAAAGATAAGAACTGATTATAACGTGACCCTAAGCGTGAACCTATTATTTCTAATTGTTTTCTACGCCTATTCAACCTTCATCTCTCCAATTCAAAATATAATCTTTCGATCTGATATTAAGAATCTAAACCAAGTAAAAGATGGCCAATCAATTACTATGACATACATAATACGAAGATCAAACAACTGTATTAAAACCTTAAACTGGAATCACACACCATAAATCAATCAAGAAACATCGAGTTTATCCCCTAAATGAGGGATTTAGCTACTCATGATAATCAAAACTAGGAAAACAAATACGAAAACTAAATTACAAAACATAATAAAAATAAAGAATAAACCAAACATCCGAGTCGTCGAATTCGATCTCTTCCTATCACTCGATTCGATCTCCTTCTCCTCCTCTTCAATTCCTAATATCCTATAGAGGCTCCCCGAAGGGAGGAAAATATAAAGAAACCTAGACTAAAGTTTGAAGGAGTAAAACTATGAAATAATTCGATGCCTAAACTGTGCGGCGAAGGGTTCTTTTTATACGAAAACGCAAGACGCTGCCAGCGTCTCACGCCGATATATTGACCGTCTTGGGAGCTGCCAAAGGACCGCTGTCAGCGTCCGATTGTTGCATGCAGCTGTGAGTTTCTATGGCAAGGGGGTCGAGAACCACTGTTAGCGTCACATTCTGTCGTGAATTGGCTGCAGTTTGTTCTAGGCGCGTTGTCGAGGGGGAACTCGCCGCTGCTAGCGGTTGTGCTGAGGCTAGGCGCTACTGGGTACTTAGTTCCTTCTTCTTTTCAATTTCTTTCTCTTCTCTTCTTCTTTTCTTCACTTTCAATTTACTCTTTTTCCAATTCTCATTCTCCTCTTTAATTTCTTCTCCAATTTCTTCAGTTTTCTTGGTTTTTAGGGAATTTTCACTAAATCCTGCAAAACACAGCGTTCTCCCAACCAAGTAAAGAATATTGCAGAATTTGATATAAAAACACTAGATTAGATCACAAAATCGACTAAAATATACAAGTTAAAAACCTAATAAATACTATAAAATATTCACTTATCAGGGTGGGGGAAGGTTTGGTGACCACGGGTTTTGAAACTCGGACCCTAGTCCGATAAAATTCATACTCCCCTTCTTAAAAAAGGGTTTCCCTCAACTCTTAGACGTTAAAATGAAGGCGCATTTGTAGGAACACCCCGGAAAAATTCCCGTTCGAGGAAATGTTTTCTCGGATGCGCTACACTTGTGATCGGGAGCCAACTAAGGTTTCTTAATCCTTAAATAAGGATATTTTTTATTTTCGAAATTCATTTTCGGGGTGATGAAACTTTATTTATTTACAAACCCGTTTTTATTATTTAAATTATCCGTAATTAGACAAACTAATTTAACAATAATTTAATTCCGGCCCAATCACTAAATTCAAGCCCAAAGAGGAGCAGACGGGCCACCAGAAAATGCTAAAACCCGCCTAGGTTTTAGCAGATCATGGGGTTGGGCCGTCTACATCCCTGGGCCAGAAGAAAATGGGTTGAAATTAATAAAACCCGCCTAGGTTTTATTAATCTCTGGTCCATTTTCCTCGGGTCCAATCTTAAATTAGTGAAGGGAAATGAACTAAATTATTTTCTTAAATTATTTTATGCATAAACGAATATTTTAAATAGTTAAAGGGATTTATAAAATGTAAAAGAGTCGCCAGCCGATTTAAGGAAATCGACAAACCGTAAAATAAGAAAAGACTCCGGTCTACGAACCCGATTTCTAGATTCGGGGGTAAGGTTAAGAATTCGAGAGTTATAAGAACTCTCAAATCCGCTTGTTATAAAACAGACTCTACTAAAATCAACATTGAAAAGAAAGAGAGCGGGGAGAAGTTTGATTAATTTCGCGGAATTATTATTCGAATCATGCAATATAAAAACAACACAATTTTCATTTTACCAAATGTGTACAAGTAAGGAAATTAAAGAAGGAATTACATGAATAATAACAACAAAATGAACCAAAGAAATCGAACCTTGCTTAAGGTGACAGATCCGATGACTTTAATCCCCTTTTAGTTGCCCTTGACTTGAAACCCGGATGAGATGATGTGAATGGCTAGAAAAGAGTAGTATATGGATGGTTGTATGGAGGTTATGAATGTGATTATGAGAGGATTAGAGGTGGATGTGGATGATAAGATTTTTGAGAGAATGGAGATATAATATGATGGAAATGAGAGTAATAGAATGTGAGTATAATGATGGTGATTTTTGTGAGAGTTGTTGATGATGAAAGTTGATGAAATGGGAGGAGAGTAAGTGTATTAGATGGTAGTTGTTGATGATGTGAAGGTGAAATGGAGGGGGTATTTATAGGTGAGGGATGAAGATTTTGGAGGGAAGTCATGGGGGACATACCCCACAAATCCTGCCCTCCAAATACCAAAACCTAGGTGGGTTTTAGGAGGTCAAGGGCAAAAGTCAACCACGTGGCGCTATGATCAGGGCATTACACATGCATGTAGATTTTGGCGCTAAAATGCTTAAAACCCAGGCGGGTTATATGAATTATTGGCGCACGGATCGATGACGTGGAGCAAAACGGCGTCGTCTGCTACTCCCCTCAAAACCTAGGCGGGTTTTGAGCTCACTGGGCCGGGGCGCGCTTGCTGGGCCAGATTGTTGGGCCTGGAAAATGTTAAAACCCGTCTGGGTTATAAAACTGGCTGAGTGCAACTTCGAACGACCATAACTCTTTCATCCGGACTCCGATTGAGGCAATTCAAAAGGCGAGACTTGTGGAAAAAATGATATTCGAAATGGTGGGCATATGCATGTGGAAAGGGTGGAAAATGAAGGCTTTTTGTGGTGGGTTGGCCCGGTAGCTTTTGATTGAGGAAGGCCCTTTTGATTTTCTTTCATGCTAGCCTCTTTTCTTGTTATGCTTGATTTGTACACTTGTCCCGGTACAAAATTCGGTGTCTACAGAGAGCCCCCAGTTTGATCGAGTCCGAATAGGACGAAGGTCAAAGTAGTCTAAGGATGTGACTTTGGATTGCAAAGCCTAGAGTGATGCTTAAAAGCTGAATCCTGCATCGTAGTTGCGGGCGGCATGCGCCTCTTTGGGGATGATCTCGAGGAAGAATGATGCTCTACCTGACTATTGATGAGTCAATGTTGATCTCGGGCGAGAATGACACCTTGCTTGTTATCAATCACGATGTCGATGTTTGATGGAGTTTTCCAGTCTTTCCCGGTGTCGGTTCCAGTCTTTCCCGGTATCGGTTCCAGTCTTTCCAGGTGTCGGTTCCAGTCTTTCCCGATGTCGGTTCCAGTCTTTCCCGGTGTCGGTTCCAGTCTTTCACGGTGTCGGTTTCAGTCTTTCCCGGTGTCGATTCCAGTCTTTCCCAGTGTCGGTTCCATTCTGTCCTGGTGTCGGTTCCAGTCTTTCCTTGCCGGTTCATATTGGTTCCGATCTTTCCTGTCGATTCCAGTCTTTTCCCGATGTCGATTCCAGCCTTTTCCTGTCGGTTCCGATCTTTCCTGTCGGCTCCAGCCTTCCGGTGTCGGCTCGATCTTTCCTGTCGACTCGCCTTTCCCTGTCGCCCAGCTTTTCCTGTCGGTTTGCCCAGTCTTTTCCGGTGTCGGCTCGATCTTTCCTTGTCGCTTCGGTCTTTCGGTGTCGTTTCCAGTCTTTCCCGGTGTCGGTTCCAGTCTTTCCCGGTGTCGATGTTGATGATGGTTGGCATTTTCGATGCCGAAGGACTTCATCAGGCGCGTTGCTGATGGCCTTGGGGGTCGAGTCTTCATCGGGCACGATGCCGATGGATCGGAGATTGAGACTTCACCGGGCACGATGTCAGTGGCTCAGGATTGGGACTGCATCGAAACTCTGCCGATGGCCCTGAATGATGATGATGACAGCGACCTTTTGTGTGGTAGCTGAATGGTGGTGGTCCCTTTGTCGGCGACCTGTGAGCTAGCGACTTTTTATGCGGCAGCTTGATGGCGGTGGTCCCTTTTAGCGGCGACCTGGTGTCTGTGATGACTCCCTGCATAGAAACCAAAGTAGAATGTCATATTATTTTGAACAATGATTGGAGATACAGAGAATTACCTATCTGGCATATTGACGAAGATGCCCAACGGCTTTTCCCGAGGCAGATGATGGTGCCCAATGGATTTTCCCGAGGCAAATCGGATTTTCCCGATGTTGATGGCTCTTATTGCTGCGATTACGCCGAGCTCTGCCGGCAGCTCTGAATAATGGCAATTTGATGCTTAGGAACTTCACCGAAACTCTGCCGATGACCCTTTTTCCTTAAATTTTGCTTCAGGCACATAGGTGCCAAAATTTCACTGTGGGGAATGGATTCTTGAATCTGCCTGGTCGTTGATCCGTATTAGTCAAGTGAAGATTATGTCCTTCGTGTCGAAGATGCGCCATTCGTGTCTGGATGATGATGCATGACTTGACTGAATGCTAATTTGTCCAGCAAGAGTTGGAATACAGATTTACTCTAATCTTGCTCTCAGTGGTTGGTAACCATGTCGACCGGTCTGATAGCATATGGGCTTAAACAGCCCCCAGTGTTGCGTTCTGGAGCAACAATGTGGCACTTCCCTGCTTCTTCTTCATTCTCTTTTTTTTAAATTTTCAGATATGCGGGTATGCATGCAACTAGTCTACCAAGCTTTTGCACAAACAAAGCAATTTTTTGTTGTTTTTTTTTTTTGACACAAGCATTCATGCACTCATGCATTTATGCACGACCATCGACTTTATGTACGACAAACTGACTTGATTCATGACAAACCGACTTGATGCATGACAAAATCGATCATACGACAGATCGACTTAATGCAGTAATGCATCGACTCAATGCGCAACAAACTGACTCAACGATAGACTGACTTGATGCATGACTAACTGACTCAAAGCACAATAGACTGACTCAATTGACAAACTGACTCGATACATGACAGACTGACTTGATGCATGAAAAACAGACTCAATGCACAACAAACTAACTTGATGCATGACATACTGACTTGATGCATTACATACTGACTCGATAAATGACAAACTATCTTGATGCATGACAAATTGACTCATTGCACAACATACTAACTTGATGCATGACAAGCTGACTCAATGCACAACAGACTAACTTGATGCATGACAGACTAACTTGATGCATGACAGACTGACTTGAACAAACTGACTCAATGCACAACCACTGACTCTATGAGGCCCTGACACGACTTATATACGCAAAGCAAACCCATTATGCTTAGACAAGATACACACATGATGCTTTAATGCAAGCAACCCCCCGACTTTATATTTAGACAAAGATTTTATTGGACAAAGATTTTCTAAGACAAGGCTTTCCTAAGACTAAGACTTCCTAAGGGTCAAAGCCACTTGTAAGGAATTTCAAGAAAATTCAGGATGAGTAATGTTTCGATCCACAGTACAGGGAATAATGATGGATGCAACAGGCCTGAAGGATGCGTTTCTTGAATGATCATGTGGATGACCTTGATTGCTTGCAAATGTATGCTGGTATATGATAAGCCCCCGATTTTGCGTAGACTCTTGATGACATTGTCTGGCTTTGGAGGGCACCTTGGAGATTTGCAAGCCCCCAGCTTCGATATGACGGAGACCATGGAATAGGAGTAGGTATAGTCCTTAGTCGTGAGTCTCAATCTCTCCTTTTGCCTAACTTGCCCAAAGGGTTTTCAAATTAGCCCCTCTTTTCTTTCTTTTTTTTTCTCTTTTTCTTTCTTTTTTTTTTCTTTTTTTTTTCTCTCTCTTTTTTTTTTTTTTTTTTTTGATGAGACCACTATTAGGACATCTATGAAAATGAAGATGCAGAACCTTGTAGGATAGGGAGTAAGTGTCCCTCTTTGAAGTTATGCCCCATAAATGTCCTGAATGATGTCACAAAGGTAGCGCGAGCCCCCCAGTTTAGAGTAGCTTGTTTCTGAGTCTGTTCATGATCATGTGGTTGCCAATTAGCCGCTGATCTGATGTGAACGACTTTTGCTCTTGCTGACATGTAAGCCACACAGAGCCTCAAACTTGTATTAATAATTGAGCTTAAAAGTCCTCGGAGGGTGAGATGGAATGAAAGGATTGGTTAGGAAGTGTTTGGGGAAGGAGACAGTGGACGATGGTGAATGGGATGTGGAGACACTTAATAATGATCGTGTCTTGAAGGGGAGAAGAGATGGTCAAATGGGATAGACATCATCTCTTGAGAAAGGGTTGAAAGGGATGGTAGGCTTTATTGATGAATGGTATAAGGAGACACTCAAGAATGATCGTGTCTTGGAGAGATGGTCAAAGGGATAGACATCAACTCTTGAGAAAGGGTTGAAAGGGATGGTTGATGAGAGTTTATTGATCAATGATATAGGGAGACAATCAAGAATGATCGTGTCTTGAAGATATGGTCAAATGGGATTGACATCATCTCTTGGGAAAGCTTGGAACATGGTTATGGAATGATGTCCAGGTCTGACGGAAGGAAGATGGAGGGTTGATGATGATGAAAGGTAGAATCCAGGGTTTCCTCTCCTTTTGCCTAGCCCGCCCGAGTGGGTCTTCAAGCTAGCCTCTCTTATTCTCTCACTCTCCTTTTGCTTAACATGCCCTGACGGGTTTTCAGGCTAGCCTCTCTTATTCTCTCACTCTCCTTTTGCCTAACCTGGGATTCCAAGCTAGCCTCTCTTTTTTTTTTTCTTCTCTCAAAGACCATCATTTTGAGGATAAGGATGCTCCTTATAGCAGTCGGGCCTCAAAGAGGTTTTCCTACGTATCCAAGATGGAATCAGGCTAGTCGTAGTTCTTTTAGCGCAACTTTGATAAATAGTGCTTTGAGGAAGGCTTAACGGTTCGAAAAGATGGTTATGAGGTTTGAGGGCTCATATGCAGGTTATGGATGGATGAAAGGTTTGTGAAGGTTATAAAAGGCTGAGGTATATCGATGATGGGATGAAGGTTTGAGACGAGATTTTCTGAAGTGTGCATGACTCTTGCTTTCGCGTTCTCACTTCTTATTCTCCTCTAACCCCTTTTCTTTCTTCCTTTTTCTTGTTTCATTTCCCTCTCAACTTATTTTTTTTTTTTTTGAACTCTATTTTTCTGGCTCTTCTTTTTTTTTTGCTTTCACTTTTTTTTTTGTTTTTCTTTGCTTTCACTTTTTTTTCACTTTTTTTTCCTTTGCTTTCTTCTCTTTTTTCGACTTTCTTCTCCATGGGATTGACTCCTGTTTGCCTTTCTGATGACATTAGTTACAACACACCTTTTGACTTTGGGGTAGATATGGATTGGTCATGAGGAGAATGACCAGGTTGGTCAAGGCTAAGGTTTTTTTTTTTCCTTCAAACTCCTTCTTCATGGGTTGACTCCTATTCTCCTTTGGTCATAGCACACCTTTTGGATTTAAGGTTTGAAAAGGTTGAGGTTTGATGGAGAGGTCAAAGATGTGAGTGGTAGGTAAGTCGGGGTTGGATGAAAAGATGAGGGTAATATGGGTGGTGAAATGAAGTTAAGGTTCAAGCCCCCTGTCCTCGGCACATTTGGTTAAGCTGCGACATTTCCAATGATGAGCGTTCACTTTTCGAGAGACTATTGGACTTGGTCTTTCCTGATGACATTCTCTCCTTTTGCCCGGTTTGCCTCAATGAGGTTTTCAAACCGTCCACTCTATAGTTTTTCACTCTTTTTTTTTTTTGAACTTCTCTTTTTTTTTTTTTTTGAATTTCTCTCTTCATCTCTCTAACCATGGATTCAAGAAAACTGAAGGATGAAAACGAGGTATATGACAAAGATGGAAGGATAAGAGAAGATGAATCTGTCAGACTTGGTTTATACGGATGATGGATAGATGAGAGAACTTCTCAGCTCAAGTAAAAAACACAAGCACGAAATTTTGTTTGATCACATAGCAACAAGAGCAAAGAAATGAATGAAGAACTGACTATAACAGACTCTGAGCATGAAATGCTTGACAACCAAGACTATAGCTACTTCTAAAGCTCCTTTGATGATGTGCCCTCCTTGTCCTCGTATGGGGAATCCATGTTATGTCTGGTCCTCTGTGCTGCTTTCGGTGGGGGCAGTTTCCCTGGCTGGATCATGTGCTCCAAAGTCTAACAATTCTCCATGTTATTCCCTCAGGATCTATGGTAGTTGCAGAATCTCTCGTCATCCAAATACTCCCTTTATGGTTAGCTCAGGCATTGGCCTTGACCTTAACAAATAAAGAAAAACCCATCCCAATGCATGCATGACCTAAACGACCTATATGGACTTCCTAAGAAAAACGCCTACATGCTGACTTGGGAGAGACTCACCTAGGACATGGGTTTAACTAATCTATATGGGACTTCCTAAGATGCAAGACCTCTATATGCCGACTCAAGGAAGAGACTTACCTACGTGATGGGTCTACATGTCCTAAATTCTATATGAGGCCTCTTAAAGTGCAAATGCCTACATGCTGACCCGGAAAGACTAAACTTTGACATGAGCTTACATTAGACTTCTAAAGAAAAGACAGATATTTACATGATATGCCAACACGACAATAGACTCACCTATGACATGGGTTTACACTAGACTTCTTAATAAAAAGATAGATATTTACATGGTGACTCTAGACACAGACTTGTTCATGACATGGGTTTTCATGACCTATGAACCTATATGAGACGACGAACGCTTACATGCTAACTCAAGAAAAAGACTTAACGACTCACCCATGACATGGGTTTGCATGATTTAGACCCTATAGGAGACTTCTATAATGCAGGACATTCATATGTTGACTCTGGAAAAGGAGACACCCATGACATGGGTTTACATGCCCTACGAACCTATATGAGACCTCCTAAAGAATGCATGACACTTACATGTAGACACTAACACAAAGATTCATCCTAGACCTTATATGACACTTTTCTAAAGAAGAAGACACTCCTATCCTGACTCTAAAACAAAGACTCATCTTGACCTTATATGATGCTTTCTAATGAATGTAAGACACTTACATGCAGACACTAATACAAAGATTTACCCATGACCTGGATTTACACTGGACTTTCTAAAAGAGACAAACACACATTAACCCAGGAAAAGACTGACTTATGACAGGACCTAAAGACTCACCCATGACTTGGGTTTAGACTTCCAAAACACGCATATTGACTTAAGAAAAGACTCATATATGACAAGACCTTTGTATGAGACTTTATAAAGACTGAAAGACATTCACATGTAGACTCTAAAACAAAGACTCATCGAGGGCTATTGTAAGATACCTATATACTGACTCAGGAAACAACAGGTTTGCGTAACGACACTTTTTACAACAAGAGCATTATAAAGGGCCGGATAAAGTCAAATATAGCGAGTCGACATAAGTTGGAAAGATACAAGTCAGTGTTTCTCAGTTCGGATGAGCCTAATCCACAGGTCGACCGTTTTAAGGAGAATCCGTAACTTGGCCCAACAACTCAGACAGCTCAAGCTATGTTGGCTATTATGCGGACTAGAATAATGCTGAACACACTCATAACTTGACTTCTATTTACACACTTTCTTTTTTTGTTGCGACCCAAAACATTTATTTATTTAACTCAAGGAGAGTGAATGTTGTAAAGGACCGAATAAAGCCATCAAAAGGCGAGTTAAAACAGACTTATAAACTCAATTATTAATTCCACCGTGGATGAGCTTAACAACGGGCCGACCATGGATTTGTTAGACTTAATAATCAAATTTATAATTTTATTTTCTCTAACCTTGACACTATTATGCGGGCTAGAACAACACACACTGACTTTGTTTGATTATTAATCAATTTTCTTTGGACCATGAGTAAGAAACTATTGAGAAGGGCCGAATAAAATCATCGAAGGTGAGTTAAAATAAATCGATAAACAAGGAGAATTAACCTTTAAAATGGATGGACCCCACCACCGGGCCGACCGTAAAATTTAAGGTTAATTAATCGAGTTTATAAATTTATTTCTTCTCAACCCAATGATTATTACGCGGACTAAAACAATATCTCAAAATTAGGTCTGACTCTAATGAAGACCCAACATACAAACACGTATTTACACATAGAATACAACAAACTTTATTTATTTACTCAGGGAAAATGGACATTGTAAAGGACTGGATAAAGCCAACAATAAGCGAGTTATAATTGATTTATGGGTTTAATTGACAAATCCAATATGGTTGGGCCTAACAACGGGCCGACCATAAATATGATGGATTTATTAATTAAATCGATAAATTAATTTACTCGTGCTTAGTGACTATTATGCAGTCTAAAACGTTATCCATTAACTTTGTTGGACTTTTTAATTGATTTTCTTGGACCTTTGTTAAGAGAATTTCGTAAAGGGCCATATAATATCATCAAAGGTGAGTCAATTTTTATTTATTGATTAAGATGATCAACTTTCAAACATAAATGGGCCCTTCCACTTGGGCTAACCATAATGCTTTTGAGTTAATTACATTAATTAATAAATAATCATTTTCTCAACCCAATGAATTTTATATGGACTAGAACAAAACTTCAAAACTAGGGTCGACTCTTTACAAAAACACAAGAAAAGGGGAGGGATACACATAGCACATAGCATACACATGAAAGGGTATCCTAAACCAAGGCTCTAAATTCATGGACCTTTATGGTTGGGTATATAGCCTACCGCATACCTTCCCCGCGGTTCTTCATACCATAAGGTAAGCAGTTATGGTATTTCTCAAAGAACTTCAAGGAAGCTCTTGGAGTGTGACATCGGGAGAGGAGCGACCAAATGCTTAAAGATGTAGAGTTCATCTCCATAATAGTGGCCTCCCGCTCTCAAGGGAAATCCTAGGTAACTTAAACCGTCGCCTTTGTCCTAACATTCAAAAGACTCGATTAGTGGCCCGGTATGCAAGGGATGCCTAAAAGGATAATAAAATCACGAAATAAATTAACTTCTCCATTTTACACTTTCAAAGCAATTTGATTTTTTCAAGTTTTACCCTCTTTTTAAAGTTTAAGTCCCCAGTGGAGTCGCCAATCTGTAGGAACACCCTGGAAAAATTCTCGTTCGGGGAAATGTTTTCTCGGATGCGCTACATTTGTGATCGGGAGTCGACTAAGGTTTCTTAATCCTTAAATAAGGATTTTTTTATTTTCGAAATTCATTTTCGGGGTGATGAAACTTTATTTATTTACAAACCCATTTTTATTATTTAAATTATCCGTAATTACACAAATTAATTTAACAATAATTTAATTCCGGCCCAATCACTAAATTCAAGCCCAAAGAGGAGCAGACAGGCCACAAGAAAATGCTAAAACCCGCCTAGGTTTTAGCAGATCCTGGGTCACTGTCAGATCCTCGGGCCAGAAGAAAATGGGTTGAAATTAATAAAACCCGCCTAGGTTTTATTAATCTCTGGTCCATTTTCCTCGGGTCCAATCTTAAATTAGTGAAGGGAAATGAACTAAATTATTTTCTTAAATTATTTTATGCATAAACGAATATTTTAAATAGTTAAAGGGATTTATAAAATGTAAAAGAGTCGCCGGCCGATTTAAGCAAATCGACAAACCGTAAAATAAGAAAAGACTCCGGTCTACGAACCCGATTTCTAGATTTAGGGGTAAGGTTACGAGTTCGAGAGTTATAAGAACTCTCAAATCCGCCTGTTATAAAACAGACTCTACTAAAATCAACATTGAAAAGAAAGAGAGCGGGGAGAAGTTTAATTAATTTCGCGGAATTATTATTCGAATCATGCAATATAAAAACAACGCGATTTTCATTTTACAAAATGTGTACAAGTAAGGAAATTAAAGAAGGAATTACATGAATAATAATAACAAAATGAACCAAAGAAATCGAATCTTGCTTAAGGTGACGGATGCGATGATTTTAATCCCTTTTTAGTTGCCCTTGACTTGAAACCCGGATGAGATGATGTGAATGGCTAGAAAAGAGTAGTATATGGATGGTTGTATAGAGGTTATAAATGTGATTATGAGAGGATTAGAGGTGGATGTGGATGATAAGATTTTTGAGAGAATGGAGATATAATATGATGGAAATGAGAGTAATAGAATGTGAGTATAATGATGGTGATTTTTGTGAGAGTTGTTGATGATGAAAGTTGATGAAATGGGAGGAGAGTAAGTGTATTAGATGGTAGTCGTTGATGATGTGAAGGTGAAATGGAGGGGGTATTTATAGCTGAGGGATGAAGATTGGAGGGAAGTCATGGGGGACATACCCCACAAATCATGCCCTCCAAATACCAAAATCTAGGCGGGTTTTGGGAGGTCAAGGGCAAAAGTCAACCACGTGGGGCTATGATCAGGGGATTATGCATGCATGCAGATTTTGGCGCTAAAATGCTTAAAACCCAGGCGGGCTATATGAATTATTGGCGCACGGATCGATGAACTCATTTAATTATCGTCTGCTACTCCCCTCAAAACCTAGGCGGGTTTTGAGCTCCCTGGGCCGAGGCGCGCTTGCTGGGCCAGATTGTTGGGCCTGGAAAATGTTAAAACCCACATGGGTTATAAAACTGGCTGAGTGCAACTTCGAACGACCATAACTCTTTCATCCGGACTCCGATTGAGGCAATTCAAAAGGCGAGACTTGTGGAAAAAATGATATTCGAAAAGGTGGGCATATGCATGTGGAAAGGGTTGAAAATGAAGGCTTTTTGTGGTGGGTTGGCCCGGTAGCTTTTGATTGAGGAAGGCCCTTTTGATTTTCTTTCATGCTAGCCTCTTTTCTTGTTATGCTTGATTTGTACACTTGTCCCCATACAAAATCTGGTGTCTACAGCATTCATGTAGACACCGGAATTTGTACCGGTATAAACCCGACTCATCAAAAAATATATACAAGACGGATGGGCCAAGTGAAACGGGTCAACGGGCCCAAAAAGATTATAAAACCGAGCCCAAAGAAAATAAATCAAGCCGGGAATAATTAAAACCCAAAGGGGTTTTATTTTTTTTTATTCAACAGCCCACACAGGAAGCTGGCTAGTCGCGCGCCCCGGCCCAGAGCAAATAAAACCTGCCTAGGATTTGATCCGGCCCAGAAAATAATCAAACCCCGCCTAGGGTTTGAGCAAAGTTGCACGCGACGTCATTTTGTGCCATGTCAGCGATCCGTGCGATGAAATTATCAAAGCCCGCCTAGGCTTTGATGAATCTGGCGCCAAAAAAAATCGTTCCATGCATGCAATCCCATGATTTTTGCCCACGTGGTTGACCTTCCCCTTGACCACCCCAAAAGCCGCCTGGGTTTTGGACTCTGATGGCATGATTTTTGGGGTATGCCCCCCACCTTTTCCCTCCAAAACCCATACTCTTTCACCTATAAATACCCCCTCCATTCCACCTTCATTTCACCAACAATCATCATCTAATACACTTACTCTACTCTTCCACCATATTATACTTCCACTCTCTCAAACTCTCCTCATCCTCTATCATTATTCTATCCTCCCATTATCTCCATATTATACCTCCATCATCCTCCATCACAAAATCACCTTCCCACACCACATCCATATTATACTACTTTTTCTCCCATAATCGCCTTCTCAAATCATATTCTTCACAACCCTACAATCATCCATACACCACTTTTCCTAAACCATCCACATTTTCTCATCCGGGTTTCAAGTTAAGGGGCAACCCAAGTGATCAAATTCGTCGTCGCTATACCTTAAGCAAGGTTCGGTTCTTTAATTTAAATTATTGTATTGAATCATGTAATCCTTTATTTAATTTCATGCTTGTACATATTTTGTAAAATAAAACCGCATTTGTTTTATATTGCATGATTCGAATAATAATTCCGCGAAATTAATCAAACTTCTCCCCGCTCTCTTTCTTTTCAATGTTGATTTTAGTAGAGTCTGTTTTATAACAGGCGGATTCGAGAGTTCTTATAACTCTAAAATTCGTAACCTTACCCCCGAATCTAGAAATCGGGTTCGTAGACCGAAGTCTTTCTTTTTCTTATTTTTTGGTTTGTCGATTTCCTTAAATCGGCTGGCGACTCTTTTACAATTTTATAAACTCATTTAATTATTTAAAGTGTTCAATTTCTTACACAAAACTAATTTAAGAAAATAATTTAATTCATGTCCAACATTTATCTGAGGGTCCCGAGAGAAATGGGCCAGAAAATGATAAAAACCTAGGCGGGTTTTATCATTTTCAACCCAATTTCCCTTTGGGCCGAAGAGATCAATGGCCCAGCCTAGAATCCGCTAAAACCCAGGCGGGTTTTGGCTCATTCTATGGCCCACTGCTTCTCTTTTGGGCCTGGATTTACTAAGTGGGTCGGGATTAAATTATTCTTAAATTAATTTGTGTAATTATGGATAATTTAAATAATAAAAAACGGATTTGTAAATAAATAAAGTTTCATCACTTCGAAAACGAATTTCGAAAAATAAAAATATCCTTATTTAAGGATTAAGAAATCTTAGTCGGCTCCCGATCACAAATATAGTGCATCCGAGAAAACATTTCCCCGAACGGGAATTTTTCCGGGTCCTACAGATTGGCGACTCCACTGGGGACTTAAACTTTAAAAAGAGGGTAAAACTTGAAAAAATCAAATTGATTTGAAAGTGTAAAAGGGAGAAGTTAATTTATTTCGTGGCTTTATTATTCTTTTAGGCATCCCTTGCATACCGGGCCACTAATCGGGTCTTTTGACACGTTAGCACAAAGGCGACAGTTTAAGTTACCTAAGATTTCCCTTGAGAGTGGGGGGCCACCACTATGGGGATGAAACTCTACATCTCTAAGCATTTGGTCACTCCTCTCCCGATGTCACACTCCGAGAGCTTCCTTGAAGTTCTTTGAGAAATACCCTAACTGCTTACCTTATGGTATGAAGAACCGGGGCGAAGGCATGCGGTAGGCTATATACCCAACCATAAAAGTCCATGAATTTAGAACCTTGGTTTAGGGTACCCTTTCATGTGTATGCTATCTGTTATGTGTATCCCTCCCCTTTTCTTGTCTTTTGTAAAAAGTCGACCCTAGTTTGGAGGTTTTGTTCTAGTCCATATAAAATTCATTGAGTTGAGAAAAGGATTATTTATTAATTAATATAAGTAACTCAAAGGCATTTTGGTTAGCCCAAGTGGAAGGGCCCATTTATGCTCGAATGTTGATTATATTGATTAATAAATAAAAATTGACTCACCTTTGATGATATTATATGGTCCTTTATGAAATTCTCTTAACAAAGGTCCAAAAAAAATTAATTAAAAGTCCAACAAAGTTAATGGATAACGTCTTAGACTGCATAATAGTCACTAGGCTTGAGTAAATTAATTTATCGATTTAATTAATAAATCCATCACACTTACGGCCGACCCGTTGTTAGGCCCAACCATATAGGATTTGTCAATTAAGCCCATAAATTAATTATGACTCGCTTATTGTTGACTTTATCCAGTCCTTTACAATACCTATTTTCCCCGAGTTAAAAAAAAAAGTATAAAAAGAAAAAGTTAAAAAAAAGTGGGTTGCCGGTCTTGTTGAACATTATTCTAGTCCGCATAAGAGCCAATATGGTTTGAGCTGTACGAGTTGTTGGGCCAGGTTACGGACTCTCCTTAAAACGGTCGTCCAGTGGAGTGGGCCCATCCGAATTGAGAAACACTGACCATGGTCTGCCAACTTATGACCCGCTCACTATGTTGACTTTATTCGGCCCTTTATAGTGTTTTGTTGTTATGTCCATATAGAGTTAGGCCATGCACTCCCAAAAAGTGGGTGAGTCCGTTATGTCAGCATACATGTGTCAAAGATCATATAGGTCATCTAGGACATGCATGCATCGGGTAGAACGTGTCGGAGAATGTTATCAAGTGTCTTAACTTTGAATTTCCATATAGGCATCATTGGTGATCGACTCCGAGCTCGCATTCGAGATCCACGAACATACCGCTTGATTCTGAATCCCCGCTACGATCCGTCGGCAACCAGTGACAGCATCATGTCTGGAGAACAATTCCAAGAGATCCCGGTACAGAGCACCGAAGCTAACATCACGAAGATTTGGATGACCTCTATACCAAAATGCAAGGTCTGGTATTTGCCAATACCTTAGAACAAGAGCAGAAGGTGTGGAAAAGGCTGAATGAGCAACAGCAAGTGATGGATGGTATACCGCAAGCCATTACTAAAATCAATACCAAACTGGGATTGAATGTTAAGGAAGACGATGAAGAAATGCAGGGATATGAGTCCGAACCCGAAATCATCAAGATATCCCCAAATTTTGGAGGGAGTGGGATATCAAAGACAAAAGCCGATACCCCTGAGGCATCTAAACCTGTGAAGGATCCAGCCGTTAAGGCCCTTGAACAGAAATTAGAAAGCCTTACCAAAGCAATGAGCACTGTGCCGGCCTTTGCTGACAAATATCTGGAAGTGCCATTACCTGTTCAACCAATTCTGAAGATAGCTGATAAAGTTGAGGTACCAAACATCAGGTTCAAACCCTCTGAAAACCCAGTTCATCACATCGAAGAGTTCATGAGGCTAGCACCATTAAACCGAATTGATGTCTGTTTATACTCTACCGTTTTCCCATCCACTCTAGATGGCGAAGCCAAGGTATGGTATCACGCCTTACCACTTCAAACGAAGGCCGATTGGAATGAACTGTTCAAAGCTTTTATTAATCACTACAGTCGCATCCAGAGGAAGCAGGCTACGGTGGATGACTTGAGCACCATGAAGCAACGAGATGACGAATCCTTCCTGGATTACTTTGAGCGATGGCATACCAAGCTGTCTCACATCAATGAGACAATCCCTCTTCGCCTACAGCTGTCTACTTTCAAGCAAGGGCTAAAAGGCAGTTTATCCAAACACTTGGGATATCACGTCATCAAAGACTTTGACTACTTGAAGGACATCTGTGTCCAACTAGAGGCGATGCATAATGATAAGACCACTTCGCCTGGATGGAAGGGGTCTAGTTCCAACAGGAGGGCCACTAGTGCGTCTAGCAACCCTCCTAAGATCATGGAAACTAACTCTATCCAGCGCAAGGGGCCTTTCATACCAAAGTATGAGACTTACACGCCATTGGACGTCTCTTACTCACAAGCTCTTGATCGATTGGTCAAGAAGGGTTTTTTGGTCCTACCTTTGCCAAGGGAAGAATCAGCAACAAGAGGAAAGAATTTGGATCAATTATGCCGCTACCATCGTTGCCGAGGACATGATACTGAGAAATGCTGGTCTCTCAAGAATAAAATAGAAGATATGATAAGGGATGGGACACTATCCATGTCGAAAGCTGCTCAAAAGCCCAACAATCAAAGCAACCCTATGCCTAAGCATACCAACGCTATCTTTCATAGAGTTTGTAGCTTTGATCCTTCCACTTTGATTGTTGAAACAGGCCAACTTATCCCTGAAGTGCTCGGTTTTCATGAAGACCTATCCATTCATGGTATTTGGGATAGCGACGACGAAGAGCAGCATGAATACTCCAAGACGGAATGGATGGAGCCAGATGAGCCAACATCCGATGATGTAGCATTTCTCACTCGATCAGGTCGCCATAACAACAGGAACACCACCACCCTAGTGGTTGTTTCCAGTCCTACACCAATGGTTACCAACGACAACCATGTCGCACCTAAAGATCCTCCCTTTACACAACTCAAGAAGACCAAGGCTGAAGTTACCATCTGGCAATTGATTTGTACCTCACAGGCACACAGACAGAAGATGATGGATGCTCTTACTACATTAACAGTATCTCCCACAGCAACTCCTGAATCTCTAGTTGCTCATGTGACTACCCAACAAGAGTCTATCACCTTCGGGATTGAAGATCTGCCTCAAGGAGGGGCATCCCACAACAAAGCATTATACCTCACAGTGCAATGTTCCAACAAAACTATCCCTCTAGTTTGGCTTGATAATGGCTCAGCTGTGAATGTGTGCCCTTAGAGGACGGCACAGAAATTGGGAGTCCAACGACAGCAATTGGCTCAAAATGGTGTACAACTAAGGGCTTACGACAATTCTCCTCGAAAGTCGGTTGGGTCCATAATATTTCCCATCACTACAGGCAATATCACTCGAAATGTGGAGTTTGTAGTGCTAGACATCCCAGCTTCCTTCAATCTGTTGCTAGGGAGGCCGTGGCTTCATGAATGTAATGCTATAGCATCTACCTTACACCAGAAGGTAAAGATGTTGTTCTAAGGACAAGTCATCACCATCTCGGGAGAATCCAACAATGTTGTCTTCACTCCCAAGCAAGCAACCCTTGAGGTAGAACATAGTTCTATGGACGAAGAACTTCACAACTTTGAACTTGTGGCGACTTTGAGCCAGGATGAAGCTTCTTTTGACTTCGAACCCTACTCAAATCCCAAAGTGCATGCAATACTCGGGAAACAAGGACACTTCCCTGGAATGCCGCTAGGAAAGAATCCGAAAAGCAAGATTCCTCATGTATTCAAGACATTTAAACAGAAGAGAAGGTTCAGCTTAGGGTACAAGCCAACTGAGAAGGAAGTTAGGCTCGCCAAAATAGCCATAGTTGAGCAGAAGAGGATGGACAACCCACCTACCTTATTCCAAATGAAGCCCTATCCTCTCACCCTGAATGGACAATTCGTTAGGGAAGGTGATGACTTCCCTTACTATGGATTCCCTGAACCATACTACCTGAAGAACAAGGGAGTTCAGTCATTTGGGTTAGAAGTTTTAATGATCGCACCATTAACATGGCTATCGCTTTCATCCTCGCCGACAAACACCACCATTGGAATGGACTCACCTTCTTTGGAAGCAACATATTTGGCATCTTTGTTCGGACAAGAAGTCGTTAAGGAGAGTCCGGTCGACGCCGTTGTGCATTATCCAACCCAAGCTTTGATCCAAGTCTCATGATCACTGAAGAAGAAGAAGTCAAGGTGGTCTCATGGGTCGATGCTGAGGAAAATAGCTTTGTTTTATCTGTAAGAGAGTCTATTCCTGTAGACATAGGGTCTGGTCCTGAGAGTCTAGAGTCAAGTGAGTCTGGTCTTGAGTCTGCTGGCGATTTACTTATTTCTGCATTCAATAAAATGAACTTTTCTGCTTACTCTGATTCTTCTTTCCCTTCTTCCCTGAACTGATGCGCTAATGACAATCTGGAATTTAATGAACCCTTAAAAGAATTTTCTAATGAACATGAGCATAAGATGGCGGTGTTGGAAGACACCATCACCATAAATGTGGGCACGAAAGAACAACCTCGGGAGTTGAAATTAGGTAGTTCACTCCCAGCAGAAGAACGGGTGGCATTTACAGAGCTTCTCCAGGAGTTTGTGGATGTGTTCGCATGGTCTTACGAGGACATGCCAGGGATTGACAGGGAAATTGCGGAGCACACCATACCTTTGCTCCCCGATGCAAAACCGGTGTGACAAAAGGCTAGGAGGATCAAACCTGAATGGGCTAAGAAAATTGAAGAAGAGGTGATCAAGCAGCTTAACGCTAAGTTCATCAAAGCAGTCAAATACCCTGAATGGATTGCTAATATTGTCCCAGTACCCAAGAAAGATGGGAAAGTGCGCATGTGTGTGGACTTCCGAGACCTTAACAAGGCTAGTCCCAAGGATAGTTTCCCTCTACCCCACATTGATGTATTGGTGTATAACACTTGCAGACATGAGCTCTTATCCATTATGGATGGATATGTTGGTTACAACCAAATAAAAATGGCAGAAGAAGATATGGAGAAGACTTCCTTTACCACCCCAGGGGTACATACTGTTATGTCGTCATGCCTTTCGGTCTCAAAAATGTCAGGGCAACAGACCAGCGGACTGCCAATACCCTACTACATGACATGATGCACGTCGAAGTAGAATTTTATGTTGATGACATGATTATTAAGTCCAAGACAAGGAGGGTCATATTCCTAACCTCCGGAAGGTCTTTCTGCGACTTCGCAAATACAAGATGCGGCTCAACCCAGCAAAGTGCACCTTAGGTGTTACCTCTGGGAAGCTACTAGGCTATGTGGTCAGCCAACGGGGCATTGAAGTTGATCCTTCAAAGATCAAGGCTATCCAGCAGTTACAACCACATAAGACACAAAAGGAGATAAGAGGTTTCTTGGGCCGAATCCAGTACATCAGCAGGTTCATTTCAAAGCTCACCATGACTTGTGAACCTTTGTTCAAGAAGCTAAAGAAAGGAAGCAAAGTAGAATGGGATGATCAATGTCAAGCTGCTTTTGAGAAAATCAAGGAGTATCTGCAACATCCCCCCAGTTATCATGCCGCCAGTACCAGATGAGCATCTACTCCTTTACCTTACCGTGACTAGCTCAGCAATGGGGGCTATGCTAGCTCAAAAGGTTAAAGGTCAAGAGAGCGCCATCTACTACTTGAGCAAGAAGTTCCTAGACTACGAAAGTCGATATACATACATAGAAAAAATGGCTCTTGCATTAGTTTGGGCCACCAAGAAGCTGAGACACTACATGCTCTCACACATAGTGTATGTAATAGCTGAGAACAATCCCATCAAATTCATCATGGAGCAATCTACCATCAACAATCGCATCGCTCGATGAGTAGTCATGCTTTCTGAGTTCAACCTTCAATACTTACCTCAGAAATCTATTAAAGGGCGGGTTGTTTTAGATTTTCTGGCTGCTTCACCGTCACAGGAACCTCCAAGCACTCACTTGGAATTCCCATACGAAGACGTGTTCTTGACTGATGAAGTTACTTGGGAAATGTATTTTGATGGAGCTTTTAATCAAATGGGTTGTGGAATAGGAGTACTGTTAATATCCCCAGAAGGTGTACATATCCCTGTATCTGTAAAATTGGATTTTGATGCTACTAATAATGCGGTGGAATATGAAGCATGCATCAAAGGCCTACAAGCTGCCCTGGCTTTAGGAATACGCCACATAAATGTCTTTGGAGACTCTAGCCTCATCATTAACCAGGCTAAGAACGCATGGAAAAGTTCGAAGTGAGTGCCTTTTAGCTTATCAGCAGAAGCTTTTGGGATTGGCTGACCAATTTGAGAAGATCAATTTCCAATACCTTTCTAGGGATCACAACGAATTGGCCGATGCTCTGGCTAAATTATCCTCAATACTGCTTGATCCAAGATCATTTATACAAGAAGTCACCTACAGGCATCAATTTGTTGTGCATCAGTGCCAAAAGTGCAAAGGAAGTCATGACTACTGTGCATGGAGGAGAGTGTGGGCCTCACATGAATGGGCGCATGCTAGCGAAGAAGATTCAAAGAGTTGGTTACTACTGGACCACTATGGAAGCATATTGCTTGAATTTTGTTCGGAAATGTCACAAATGTCAGGAGTATGCCAACCTGCAGCATCAACCTCCTTCATGTCTGACAACACTCACTTCTCCACGGCCATTCTCGATCTGGGGTATTGATATCATTGGCAAAATACACCCAACCGGAACAGGAGGACATGAATACATTTTGGTCGCTATTGATTACTTCACTAAGTGGGTAGAGGCAGCCTCTTTTGCCAAGCTCACATCTAAGCACGTGGCCAAGTTCATCCTTCAGAACATTATATGCCGATATGGGGTACCTCATGAGATCATCAGCGATAATGGGAGTCATTTTCAAAAGGAAGTAGAAGTTTTGCTCACCAATTACAAAATTCAGCATCATCGGTCTTCACTTTACCGACCTCAAACCAATGGAGCTGTAGAAGCGGCTAATAAAACGGTGACAGGAATCATTATGAAGATGGTCATCACTTACAAGGATTGGCCTGGCAAGTTAGCATTTGCCTTATGGGGATACCGAACCTCAATTCGAACTACCACAGGAGCAACACCATATTCCTTAGTGTATGGAATGGAAGCAGTCCTGCCGATAGAGTTTGCAATCTCGTCATTACGAGTAGTTGCAGAAAGCCAATTGTCGGAGGCAGAATGGGCTAGGGCAAGGTTCGAGGAGTTAATGTTGATGGATGAAAGGCGATTAAGGGTGTTGCATAATGTTCAGGTATATCAGAATAGAATCACTCGCGCCTTTAATAAGAAGGTGAAAGGTCGTTCACTTCAAGAAGGTGATCTAGTGCTTGAGGAAATGAGGGCACCAATACAAGACCCAAGGGGAAAGTTTGCACCTAATTGGAAAGGTCCTTATATGATTAAGGAAATTTTACCGGGAGGAGCAGCTCGGCTTGCCACCATGGATGGAGAAGATGTGATTCAACCTACAAATTTGGATCAGCTCAAGAGATATTATGCTTAATATAGCTAAGCAACTGGAAAACCAATTTTCAGACACTTGGTTAATATTCGATTTATGCTCATGAAAGGAAGAAAGATAAAATTTGCAAGGACACAATGATTGTAAATAACACTTCTTTTTTTTTATTAATAATCAAAATGCAAGTACACTGCTTGTAAATAAGAAAATTCTAAAAGGCATAATTAAATAAAAGTTTATTCTAGCAAAGCAGTTCAGTTCCTTCGCTTCTATCTATCTCCTAGTCTTGTTTCACTTTCTCTACGTCGCTAGTGGTCTCATGATCAATCTCCATGTCTTTAGGCTCGTTTGGGTCCGTCTCTTTGTTTTTAGGTTTATAGGCTCGCTTATGAGATTTCCGCATCTCCACCTTCGGACCAAGTCGGTCCTTTGTCGTCACCCTCGCGCCAAGACGATCCTTTAGCGTAGAACGAGGACCCATCCTCTCCCTCATAGATGTTCGACTTCTTAACGCCTCTCCAGCACGGCGAGACTCGACAACCGCGATCAGCCACCGGTGATATTCAGAGTCCGCGATCTCTGATACATTTGCCTTTGACGGAGCCTTAAGGGTCGTCCTTCTTGCCCAATACTTCAGCCAAGACTCTATCACCGAGCCGCGAAGCTTCAATTGTTCGGGGGCTTCACATAGTCGCTCGGGGATGGTCTGTTTGCGACCCATCTGTCGCAATACCCGCTCCCGAAAATAGAAAGTAATGTGTGTTAAGCCGGCGATACACACATAGGCGTTGCGATAATCACTAGTCACATATTCGGGAACATGCCACCACTCGATCCACCACGCGATGTCACGAGGTTCCTTCAGAAAGGCGACCCATTCAGTTATCGATCGGAGCTCGGTATATTTGCGCCTCCTTTGACAATAATTTGCAAGCGCCAAGGGGTTACGAGGATCTTCGATAAGGCCCAAATGCTCCATGAGCCATATCTGCCCATAAAGTTAGCATGGGTTATGATTGCATACCAATTATTCCCCCAACTAATGAAAAAAAAAAAAACAATCACTCTCTACCACCCTTACTCTACTAAACTCTCATCAACAATTCCCACCAACTACTATCATCTATCACCCTCTACTACTCTTACTATACTCCCAACTATTATTCCCATACTATACTTCCATTCTCTCAAAATTTCATCACCCATATCCATTTCTAATCCCACCATAATCACCTTTATCACCGCTACATAATCATCCACATACCACCTTTTCTACATCACCCACATCATCTCGTCCGGGCTTCAAGTCAAGGGGCAACTCAAGGGATCAAAGTCATCATTGCTAAATCCTAGGCAAGGTTCGATTTCTTTATTTACATTATTGTAATTAATCATGTACTCTTTTCTTTAATTCCATGCTTGTACATTTTGTAAAATAAAAACCGCATTATTTTTATATTGCATGATTCGAATAATAATTCCGTGAAATTAATCAAACTTCTCCCCGCTCTCTTTCTTTACAATGTTGATTTTAGTAGAGTATGTTTTATAACAGGCGGATTTGAGAGTTCTTATAACTCTCGAATTCGTAACCTTACCCCCGAATTTAAAAATAGGGTTCGTAGACCGGAGTCTTTCTTTTCTTATTTTATGGTTTGTCGATTTTCCTTAAATTAGCTGGCGACTCTTTTTACATTTTATAAATTCGTTTACTATTTAAAATATTCGATTTCTTATACAAAATTAATTTAAGAAAATAATTTAATTCATGTCCAATATTTATCCAAGGAGGGTCACGAGAGAAATGGGCCAGAAAATGATAAAACCTAGGCGGATTTTATCATTTTCAACCCAGTTTCTCTTTGGGCCGAGGAGATCAGTGGCCCAACCTGGAATCTGCTAAAACCTAGGCGGGTTTTAGCTAATTCCAGTGGCTCACCGGTTCTCTCTTAGGCCTGGATTTATAAATTGGGCCTGGATTAAATTATTATTAAATTAATTTGTGTAATTACGGATAATTTAAATAATAAAAAACGGGTTTGTAAATAAATAAAGTTTCATCACCCCGAAAATGAATTTAGAAAAATAAAATATCCTTATCCAAGGATTAAGAAACCTTAGTCGGCTCCCGATCGTTTAAGTAGCGCATCGCGGAAAAGGGTCACCTTTTTCCGGAGTCGCAAATCTGTAGAACCCGGGAAAAAGGTAACCCTTTTCCGCGATGCGCTACTTAAACGATCGGGAGCCGACTAAGGCCTCTTTGGGGATGATCTCGAGCAAGAATGATGCTCTACTTGACTATTGATGAGTCGATGTTAATCTCGGGCAAGAATGACGCCTTACTTGTTATCGGTCACGAGGCCGATGTTTGATGGAGTTTTCTAGTCTTTCCCAGTGTCGATCCAAGTCTTTCCCGGTGTCGGTTCCAGTCTTTCCCGGTGTCGGTTCCAATCTTTCCCGGTGTCGATTCCAGTCTTTCCTGGTGTCGATTCCAGTCTTTCCCGGTGTCGGTTCCAGTCTTTCCCGGTGTCGGTTCCAATCTTTCCCGGTGTCGATTCCAGTCTTTCCCGGTGTAGGTTCCAGTCTTTTCTGGTGTCGATTCCAGTCTTTCCCGGTGTCGGTTCCAGTCTTTCCCGGTGTCGATTCATATTGGTTCCAGTCTTTCCCAGTGTCGATTCCAGTCTTTCCCGGTGTCGATGTTGATGATGGTGGGCATTTTGGGTGCCGAAGGACTTCATCAGACGCGTTGCTGATGGCCTTGGGGGTCGAGACTTCAACGGGCACGATGTCGATGGCTCGGAGATTGAGACTTCATCGGACGTGATGTCGGTGGCTCGGGACTGCATCGAAACTCTGCCGATGGTCCGGAATAATGATGGCAGCGACCTCTTGTCCGGTAGCTGAGTGGTGGTGGTCCCTTGTTGGCGACCTGAAAATCATGAGAAAAGAAAAAAAAATCGAGCATCAGCTTTATTGAAATAAAATGAAGGAGATTCGATTTTCACCTGCGGGCCGCAAAGCCTGAGTGTGTGCTCCGAATGTAGACCGAAAATTTGGGCTGTAGGCGCTCCCAAAACCGAGGCGGGTTTTGGCGTCCTTCATTGGGCCGTGTCTGCGCCTGGACCGCGTCCTCTGGGCCGCTTCTTCTGGATCAAGCAAAACCCAGGCGGGTTTTGTATATTTTTTCTTCTCTTTTTTTTTTCTCGTGAAGGAATCAAAGTGGCGGTTGTTCCACTTGCGGTCATAAATCCTCCACGTCGCCATGCCTCTCTTTTGGGTGACAAAAGGATAACCTTTCGGATTTTCGACAAATGAAATGTGTTTGCCATCTCTAGGCGGTTACTAAAAACGAGCGGCTCACACTCACCCGCCCTTTCTATAAATTCAAGTGCATTTCCTTCATTTTCTTCACATCTTCATCTCCTACATCTCTCTAGCTTACTACCTCTCTCTCTAGAAAAGAAACTTTGCCCTTTTTTGAAGCAACTCTCGGGTTTGAAAAGATGCAACCTCGAAGTCATAGAAATCCACCTCTTCCTCATGCGGCGGCTTGGCCTCATGAGCGATCTTCACGACGCAACTTCGTTCTCGGCATGGAAGTGGCTCCCTCTAATCTCGTTGTTGAATCTTGGAACCATGCCTGGTTTTACCGTTCCCATGGCAAGGTAATCCTTTAAACCTTCTTATTGTACTTAGTTTAGCGTAAAAATGAGCAAGCATGAATTTATTTTTTATACTTTGTCGATTTTTAGCTATTTTAAGTATGCATGTTAGGATGTAAGGTGACCCATTTTCTGCATTTTGACCGAAAAAATATCTACGAATAGTTTGCAAAAATGGACCAAAAATATTTTGTACGCGTTCTGGGCCAATTATCCGAGTAGCGGCCCACTAGGCGGAATAAAACCCAGGCGGGTTTTTATGTCCGGCTTATTGGGTCGTTTGCGTGTTTTGGGCCGGTCAACTGGGCTAGGCGGAGTCAAAACCCAGGCAGGTTGGGTTTTGACTCGCCTTCCCCCTTTTGCTGGGCCGCCTCGTGGGCCTTGACTGTGGGCTTGATTGAGTCAAAGCCTAGGCGGGTTTTGGACTCAAATATCCCCAATTTTGTTGCTAAACCGGCTCGGGCCTGATATTTGGACTTGTTTGTTTGCTTCATGGGTCGTGGTTGTGAGCCCAGTGTCTGTGCTGGGTCCAGCTTGGGTCCATGAAATTATGCTTAGAGCCCCCATTCTAAAATGATGCCTTTAAATTTTACCCTTAGGAGGATAACCTGAAAACTCCTGGCGCCTTAAAAGAGTCATATCTGCCCATAAAGTTAGCATGGGTTATGATTGCATACCAATTATTCCCCCAACTAACGGAAGAAAAAAAAAACGCCTGGGTTTTAAAGGCAGTAGGAAGATTTGAAGAAAAAATGAGGGAAGAAGGAGGGAATGTACCTGAAGAAGTAGGGGGCTCCCACGAAGCTCATATTCCAGATCCGGATTGTCCAAACCCATCATAGTTTCCGCCAGCATCAACGGCACTGGATTAAAACCTCGAGCCATGTCTTCAACAATTTGAATTAGGCCCGCCGGCCCGGTTCTTCGCCCGCCATGATAAAAGCAAAATTCTCCAAGAAGGCATAATACGAGTGCTCGCACTCGTATCACGGGATCATATTCATAAGTGTCTGGCAATTGAAAATATTCGACAATGGTTTGGAAATGTACCTTATCGCCAAATAATGCGCTTCCTATGACTCGGTTCGGACGGCATAGCAATTCCTTGTATTGTTTGGTATTGTCGGCGACAGTTGGAGGTGATGTCGGTCGCGCAAAATGATTTGTCCCGAGAATGGACGACCACTTTTCGGTAGTGGCCATAGCTCTTTCAAGGAAAAGCGAAAAACATGCATCTTCGGATCCCAAAAGGAGCTCGTTGCTCGAATAAAGTCATGGTTGACTCTCGCCTGTCAAAGACTTAGCAATTTCTTCAGACTATATCTCCCGAGCTCTTTCTTCTCATCTCTAGATAAAGTGCTCATCCAAGTAGCGAACTTCTTCTCGAAGGCCATGATAAGAGGATTTCTTTTTTGTGACTTTAGGAGGCCTTTTCAGATGGAAAATACAATGGAAGATGATGGGTGATCTCCATGGCAAAGGATGGGGTATTTATACACTTTCATCCATCATCAAAAATGGAGCAAATCGGCCAGCAAACAGTCACATAGTCGTTGCAATCATATCCCATGATTCAAGCCTTTCTTCAACGGCTAAAAACAAAAAAAAAAAGAAAAAAAGGTTAAAACCCAAGCGGGTTTTAACCTTGCCAGATCACCCCACGCGCCAGCCAGCTCCGGCCCAGCTCCCTCTACCGCTTAAAACCCGCCTAGGTTTTAAGCGTTCTGGGCCCGTTTTCCTGTTTCCGCAGCCCATTTGTGTAGTATTTTATCGGGTTTTGCTTCAATTGGCCTGTTCATGTCTTTTTTATATTCCGGTTTCTGTTATCGGCCCAATGGTGTCCGATTCTGAAATTGTTTTGCTTGAGCTATCCCCGACACTTAAGTTTTTGTCCTTTTTATTTTATTTTCTTTTTGGGGAAGCGGGATTAATTGGAATTAATCCCATCATGTAGAAAATCATTCGGAATTGCATTAAATAAAAGCGTCAAGTCGTGCATACACTGAGTTCGAGTCTTGCATAAAATAAAAATACATTACAAAGAGTCTCGCATAAAATAAAATAAAAATAAAAATAAAAAGAGTCTTGCATTGCATAAAGGTGATCACCACAGGGAACCAAAATCGTCGCTGTCCTCCGCCAAGTTGCCCCCTGCATGTGAAGTTCCTGCGTTGGAAGTATTGGCCGTGCCAAAGTAGGTATCCCAGGAATAATAGTCAGGTCCAGGAGCAGTCTGCACAGGAGGTGATGGCCCGGTTAAGGGCATTTCCAAAGGATGCACACTCGACGGCGAAGACACAGAGTGTTCTCGCGGCGCCACCAGAATGATCTGAACTGCCATTCAAAGAAAGGGAGTAGGCCATACCGACTGGTTCCATAACGTGGACGGCCAACCTAAGAAGCAGATCCACTCAGCCAAGAGTGCTGAGGCACAGTTCACTCTTGGGAACCCGTGGGCCATGACGGACCCATCTCAGGAGCAGGGATAGGCCATCCCAGAATCAGAAACAAAAGATAAAACATCATAAGGTGCAGGACGCGACGTAGCGTCATCCGCTAGGGCCTAGCCGCCAGGATACCCTACGGATGCACCTGAATCGCGGTCCCTCACTACAATTTCACGACCACGACGAGCAGAGCGCACTGAAGCCGGGGTATGACGAGAAGGGGGAGGCCAGTAGGTGGCGCTTGATTCAGAAGCATCCTCCACCCAGTAAGGATGAGGCTGAGCTTCACCATATCCAGTGCTGTGATATGACCCTTCATGACCCAATGGTTCCTCCAAGGACATTTAAGCCATGTCCTCTTCCATGCTTGGAGAGCGACGGCCTTTGCTACCAGACCTGCTACGATGGGATCCAGTGGAGTGCTGACCTTCGATCAGAATGCCTTTGCCCCGACCCTCTCGTACAGCTGCTAGAGGAGGACGAGAAGACCCCCTAACTTCCTCCCGAGATCGACCTCGAGTGGAATATTCCCCAACCGAAGAGCGACGTGGGGGCTCCGTGCGAGGAGCGCTTGTAGTGGAACGTCGAGGTGGTTCTCTAGGAACAGACTCTGCGTCGGCCTCCATATCGCCCTTCGCGCGCCACCTTGGTAACTCCCCGAACCAGTGAAGCCCCGATCAATGAATTTCCTCATGGTGCTCCACTCCTTAGTCAGCTGTCGGAGAATTCCCCACCGCGGCTGGAAAATAGCAAAACCAAGGGGTCATTCACAAGTGGTATACAGGGTAAAAGGAGACAACATAAAACCGAGTCTTACAGGTTTATGGTCGAATTCTTTAAGTGCGGAGCACTCACTATTGTGCTCCACTTCCAGGAAGCCACCGATCTTTCATCTCTCTTGAGGAGCCCTCATTTTGGCAGCTTTAGCGTAGGGTCCCAGCTGTAGACTTTCCAGTTAGAAAATGGCCAAAACATGACAACGACGAAGAAGGAAGATACATACCACTCGAGGAGCCAAACGGCTAAGATAACGCTGAAACTCTTCATCGAACTGATCTTGGGGAACGTTGTGCACGAAATCGTCAAATGCTTGACCCCGGACTAGATCCCTCAAAATGGCCGGGTCAATCCGCCATGGCTCAAACCTCTGTACTGGAGGATCTAGGGGAATGAGGCCAGGGTAACCTTCCAAAATTTGCCTCGAGGCCCTCTCCCCTAAATACCACACATAGCCGTAAGGCCCTTCAATCAAGAGGCGAAGATGGGTGTCGTGTTCCACCCGATCCAGAGGCTATGGCAACCCTCTGATGTCAAAGTCTACCCAAGGATGCCAATTTATTTGGTCCTGCAAGAAGAAAGATACATTTAAACATGGCATGCCAAAGAAGATAGAAAAGGCATCAGGAGTAAGGAGATACCGGTTGCAAGTTATCCAAAATGCCGCGAATAAGGTCGAGAGCCCCCGACTTGTACTTCTTATCATGTATACCCTCAATAGTCCAGCGTTCAGCAGCTGGCACTGTCTTGTTCTTCTTTGAGCGAATTCCTAGGGCCAAGATATACTCATATGCCCACAACTGCATGCACAACATGTCAAACCAGGAATGAAAGATGAATAAGAACCTTAAAAAAAAAAAGAAGGATCGAGCACATACCTCGAGCATCTTCCACAAGGAAGGACCGTATTGGTAGCGAGCCTGGGATGCATGGAGGTAGACTGGATCCGCATCCGATGAAAGACGGACGCCACGACGGAGCCAATGGATGAAGTTGGCATAGGCCGCCTTGCCCCAGTTCAGGTTTCGGATATTATCAAAGTTGAGGAGGTTCCGAAATCAGGACAGAGAAATGTTATCCCCATGGTTGGCAAAGAGTGTAGCAGAGATGATATACGCCATAAAAATAAAGCGGCGTTGCTCTAGAGGCAGGTTTTGAAAGTTTGCATCGCGAACGGTCATCTCGAAGTGCTTATAGGCAAGGTTAGGGAGACCTTGCCGACGCCCCAAATCCAGAAATACAGGAGGAACATCTGCGTCGAAGACCAAGTCCTTCCCGCCCCAAGGAAGACCGGTGATCATGACAAAATCTTTAGGTGTGACTGTCATCTCACCCACCGGGAAGTGGAATGTGTTGGTGGAATCCCACAACCTCTCTGTCGTCGCTCGACCAATAGTGCGGAACGTCCTTTTCTTCCAAGCCTCCAAGCATTTCAAGAAAGGCATGAAGCCCGCCGCAGTTAAAGTCTCTTGGACAAAATTCCCTGGGATTGATTTTGCTGCCTTAAGTGGCTCTTTTAAGGCGCCGGGAGTTTTCAGGTTATCCTCTAAGGGTAAAATTTAAAGGCGTTATTTTAGAATGGGGGCTCTAAGCATAATTTCATGGACCCAAGCTGGACCCAGCACGGACATTGGGCTCACAGCCACGACCCATGGAGCAAACAAACAAGTCCAAATATCACGGCCCGAGCCGATTTAGCAACAAAATTGGGGATATTTGAGTCCAAAACCCGCCTAGGCTTTGACTCAATCAAGCCCATAGTCAAGGGCCACGAGGCGGCTCAGCAAAAGAGGGAAGGCGAGTCAAAACCCCTCTGGGGTTTGACTCCGCCTAGCCCAGTTGACCGGCCCAAAACACGCAAACGACCCAATAAGCCGGACATAAAAACCCGCCTGGGTTTTATTCCGCCTAGTGGGCCGCTACTCGGACAATTCGCCCAGAACGCGTACAAAATATTTTTGGTCCATTTTTGCAAACTATTCGCAGATATTTTTCGGTTAAAATGCAGAAAATGGGTCACCTTACATCCTAACATGCATACTTAAAATAGCTAAAAGTCGACAAAGTATGAAAAATAAATTCATGCTTGCTCATTTTTACGCTAAACTAAGTACAATAAGAAGGTTTAAAGGATTACCTTGCCATGGGAACGGTAAAACCAAGCATGGGTCCAAGATTCAACAACGAGATCAGAGGGAGCCACTTCCATGCCAGGAAAGAAGTTGCGTCGCGAAGACCGCTCATGAGGCCAAGCCGTCGCATGAGGAAGAGATGGATTTCTATGACTTCGAGGTTGCATCTTTCCAAACCCGAGAGTTGCTTCAAAAAAGGGCAAAGTTTCTTTTCTAGAGAGAGAGGTAGTAAGCTAGAGAGATGTAGGAGATGAAGATGTGAAGGAAATGAAGGAAATGCACTTGAATTCATAGAAAGTAGCGAGCCATTGCTTTTAGTAACCGCCTCGAGATGCCAAACGTATTTCATTGGTCGAAAATCCGAAAGGTTATCCTTTTGTCACCCAAAAGAGAGGCATGGCGACGTGGAGGATTTATGATCGCAAGTGGAACGGCCCCCACTTTGATTCCTTCACGAGAGAAAAAAAAAAGAGAAGAAAAATATACAAAACCCGCCTGGGTTTTTCTTGATCCAAAAGAAGCGGCCCAGAGGACGCGGTCCAGGCACAGACACGGCCCAATGAAGGACACCAAAACCCGCCTGGGTTTTGGAGCGCCTACAGCCCAAATTTTCGGTCGACAGTCGGAGCACACACTCAGGCTTTGCGGCCCGCGGGTGAAAATCGAATCTCCTTCGTTTTATTTCAATAAAGCTGATGCTCGATTTTTTTTCTCATGATTTTCAGGCCGCTAAAAGGGACCACCGCTATCAAGCTGCCGCATAAAAAGTCGTCAACTCACAGGTCACCGACAAGGGACCACCATCACTCAGCTACCGAACAAGAGGTCGCTGCCATCATTATTCCGGACCATCGGCAGAGTTTCGATGCAGTCCCAAGACACCGGCATCACGTCCGGTGAAGTCTCAATCTCCGAGCCATCGACATCGCGCCCGATGAAGTCTAGACCCCCAAGGCCATCAGCAACACGCCTGATGAAGTCCTTTGGCATCAAAAATGCCCACCATTATCAACATCGACACCGGGAAAGACTGGAACCGACACCGGGAAAGACTGGAATCGACGCTGGGAAAGACTGGAACCGACACCGCGAAAGACTGGAACCGACACCGGGAAAGACTGGAATCGACACCGGGAAAGACTGGAACCAAAATGAATCGACAACAGGAAATACTGGAACCGACACCGGGAAAGACTGGAATCGACACCGGGAAAGACTGGAACCAATATGAATCGACACCGGGAAAGACTAGAACCGACACCAGGAAAGACTGGAACCGACACCGGGAAATACTGGAATCGACACCGGGAAAGACTGGAACCAATATGAATCGACACCGGGAAAGACTGGAACCGACACCGGGAAAGACTGGAACCGACATAGGGAAAGACTGAAACCGACACCGGGAAAGACTGGAAGCGACACTGGGAAAGACTAGAAAATTCCATCGATCATCGGCATTGTATCCGATAACGAGTAGAGCATCATTCTTGCTCGAGATCATCTCAAAGGAGGCGCATGCCGCCCGCAACCGCGATGCAGGACTCAGCTTTCAAGCAACAAATCAGACTTTGCAAACCAAAGTCATATCCTCAGACTACTTTGACCTTCGTCCTATTCGGACTCGATCAAAGTGGGGCCTCTCTGTAGACACCGAAATTTGTACCGGTATAAACCCGACTCATCAAAAAATATATACAAGATGAATGGGCCAAGTGAAACGGGTCAATGGGCCCAAAAAGATCAATAAACCGAGCCCAAAGAAAATAAATCAGGCCGGGAATAATTAAAACCCAAAGGGGTTTTATTTTTTTTATTCACCAGCCCACACAGGAAGCGGGCCAGTCGCGCGCCCCGGCCCAGAGCAAATAAAACCCGCCTAGGGTTTCATCCGGCCCAGAAAATAATCAAACCCCGCCTAGGGTTTGAGCAAAGTTGCACGCGACATCGTTTTGTGCCATGTCAGCGATCCGTGCGATGAAATTATCAAAGCCCGCCTAGGCTTTGATGAATCTGGCGCCAAAAAAATCGTTGCATGCATGCAATCCCCTGATTTTTGCCCACGTGGTTGACCTTCCCCTTGACCACCCGAAAACCCGCCTGGGTTTTGGACTCTGATGGCATGATCTTTGGGGTATGCCCCCCACCTTTTCCCTCCAAAACCCATACTCCTTCACCTATAAATACCCCCTCCATTCCACCTTCATTTCACCAACAATCATCATCTAATACACTTACTCTACTCTTACACCATATTATACTTCCACTCTCTCAAACTCTCCTCATCCCCTATCATTATTCTATCCTCCCATTATCTCCATATTATACCTCCATCATCCTCCATCACAAAATCACCTTCCCACACCACATCCATATTATACTACTTTTTCTCCCATAATCCCTTTCTCAAATCATATTCTTCAAACCCTACAATCATCCATACACCACTTTTCCTAAACCATCCACATTTTTTCATCCGGGTTTCAAGTCAAGGGGCAACCCAAGGGATCAAATTCGTCGTCGCTATACCTTAAGCAAGGTTCGGTTCTTTGATTTAAATTATTGTATTTAATCATGTAATCCTTTATTTAATTCCGTGCTTGTACATATTTTGTAAAATAAAACCGCATTTGTTTTATATTGCATGATTCGAATAATAATTCCGCGAAATTAATCAAACTTCTCCCCGCTCTCTTTCTTTTCAATGTTGATTTTAGTAGAGTCTGTTTTATAACAGGCGAATTCGAGAGTTCTTATAACTCTCGAATTCGTAACCTTACCCTCGAATCTAGAAATCGGGTTCGTAGACCGGAGTCTTTCTTTTTCTTATTTTTTGGTTTTTTGATTTCCTTAAATCGGCTGGCGACTCTTTTACAATTGTATAAACTCGTTTAATTATTTAAAGTATTCGATTTCTTACACAAAATTAATTTAAGAAAAGAATTTAATTCATATCCAACATTTATCTAAAGAGGGTCCCGAGAGAAATGGGCCAGAAAATGATAAAAACCTAGGCGGGTTTTATCATTTTCAACCCAATTTCCCTTTGGGCCGAAGAGATCAATGGCCAGCCTAGAATCCGCTAAAACCCAGGTGGGTTTTGGCTGATTCTAGTGGCCCACTGGTTCTCTTTAGGGTTTGGATTTACTAAGTGGGCCGGGATTAAATTATTGTTAAATTAATTTGTGTAATTACGGATAATTTAAATAATAAAAAACAGATTTGTAAATAAATAAAGTTTCATCACCTCAATAACGAATTTCAAAAAATAAAAATATCCTTATTTAAGGATTAAGAAACCTTAGTCAGCTCCCGATCACAAATGTAGCGCATCCGAGAAAACATTTCCCCGAACGGGAATTTTTCCGGGTCCTACAATTCCATGGCTCGACCACTCGTTACATGAACCCTCCAACAACCCGATCATGATCACGCTATGAGCCCCACCCTTCTTGAATAAATAGGAATTCTTGAAGAGGTTTGGGGGTCAAGGATGAAGGACGGAAGTAGGAAACTTTAGTGGAATTCGGGAACGTTCATTCTCACTTGGCTTGCTACAAGGTAAAGACAAGGGTAAGTATCGCTTGTCCTCACCAAGAGCACACTCATCCCGTGTTTCACTCAATAGGCAGTTCCTCAACTCACTTCCCACCCAGGTTTTGTTTTTGTGATTTAATGGTGGTTTCAAAGGCATAGGGAGGACGATGTGTAGGAAACACCACATAAGGGGCATAAAGGACATCAATATAGCTTTGGGGTAGTGAAAGTGGAAAGGGTGTGATGGAAAATGACCCAATCAACATCCAAATAGAATCCACGAACAACCAATGATGATCAAATAGCGTGTACGACATCAACCCATTCAAAGAGTTTATATCACAACAACCAACATTCAAACAATATTCATTGAGTCACAATACATGTGGTGAACTCATAGCTATTGGGTGAACTAGCATCAAGGTATCATGAAGCTCAAATTTCCCATTAGACGACAAACAATCACTCAGATCCTTAGCATTCCACTCCAAGCATAGAGAATTATCAAATTCCAACATCAAATAATCACCATGCCAACAGCAACATCAAACAACCAATGTCTCCCAAAGATCATGCATGCACTACTAGAAATTGGTCCAACTATCGACCCTTAGCGGTTGACGCTTTTCAATAGGGTTGACAACAAGTTTCGCGTTATTTAGGCCAAGAATAATATCTCGACGCTTTTTGTGGTCAAGACTCCATCTTGACTGATAAAAGCGTCAAGATTTCTGACAAGTTGGGCTAAATTTTATGGCCCAAAAGAAGGACCGCTTCTTTCATCTAGGGTTTCAATTCTTTACAGTCGATCGGTTGGCACTTGAGCTTCTCAACCCCTTCGCGATACTGACCAGAAATTGCCATGAGCACCTGGAAAGCTTGAGCTTCTCAACCTCTTTGCGATTCCAATTCTTACCATTCGAGACCCTTTCGTTCCCTCTCTCTACTTTATATTCAACCTTTTCAATTTCGGTGCCTCTCAATTTCTCTCTGTCCGATTCGTCGATGTCTTTCTCTAGTAAGATTTTTGGCCTCCTTGGATTGATTTCTAATTGCAAGTGCCAAGGGGAGACAAATTTGTTGTCAAGATTATTTCCTATGGTTCGTTATTAATTTTTATAAGTTTTGCTTAATTTTTCTGGTGTTTCTGTGTCTGTTTGTCGAAGGTTTAGGGTTTTTTTGAAGTTGATTGGAAAGATCTGGTTTGTTTTGTTTTGATTTGTTGAAATTAGGGTTAGGGATTGTTCGGTTGAGGTTTTTAGGTCTGTTTGTGTTTTGATTTGTGTTTACGCGTTGATTGAGAGGATTTTGCCAATGGTTCTCCCTTTGTCTCTCTGGATCTCGATTTGTCCTCTTCTCCGTGCTTATCCAAAACTTCAAGATGCAAATGGTGGCAGGTTGGTTACAGGTGCTCTGTAATTTTTTGTTCCATGTCATTCAACATCTTCTTTATGTTTCACTGTGAGTGAATTTATGCACACCTTCCTTTCCCTCTTCTGCTGAAGGTATTCAACACTCTTTTTTGTGCTTTTAGTCTTAATTATTTCCATTACTTCATAAGATTTATACTTGGATATCTCTCATTGCTCCCCGTTCAATCATGATTTCTATGCAAAATCCTAATTTGAGTTTTTGATGGTTCTTTTGAGAATACCATAGTTGTTAATTTGTTCACATCAAAGTAAAAGAAGATTCATGAGAGTCAGGTTTTGTGCTGAAGAGTTGCAAGTTCGTTGTTCGTGACAATGTTGTCCAAAGAACCATCATGAGCTACAAAGGTTTATCCTTTCCTTAACCCTAGTTCCCTTGCATTTTCGATGATGTTACTCATGGCCATTTTGCTTCAATTCAAGTGTAATCTTTTGTGTCAGTTTGCTTCAATTCAAGTGTAATCTTTTGTGTGGAGATTTTAGGGTTTTAGGTTTTGGCTTTGATGATTTGTAGGAGCTAGGTTGGCTAGATCATCATTATTTAGTTGTTTCGCTTTGTTTGGATATTTTAGATTGAATCTTTTGGCTTACCGATGATTGGGAAGCTTTCTGCTGAAGATTGTGGTATCTGGTAATCTGTCATTCAATGGCTGACTTGGTTGTGTTAGTTTTGAATGGATTTGGTGTTAAAGAACTTATTGATATTGGATGAAATTTTAGGGCTAAGAAATAAGGACTACATTGTGATTGCAACATGAAGATGGTAAGTTATAGTACTGTGATAAGTTGAGAAGGATAGTGAGACATTTAATTTGGGACAGTAAGTGATTATTCATGCTTTTAGGTGGCCATTTATTGCTCGATCCTAATTAAATACCCGAAGTATTTGCTAATACTTGATCAAATGTATGTCCATTTTTCATGTCAAACATGATCTCTTCAAGGTGACTGCAGGACATAGTTTGTTTGCTGCATTATTTATTATCTTGATAGTCATTTCATTAATTCTTGTAAGACTTTCTTCCATCCGTGTGGGATCCGAAGCTGTGGATGGTTAAATGTCTGGTATGGGTGTGAATGACTATTATTTCTCGTAAGACTTAGCGCTGAGCACTTGTATTTTTTGTTAACTGTCTTGTTGCTTCTGCACTGTTCTTTTTTGGTCAGCCTGGTCAGGAAAGGAGAGTTGTTGCTTCACTGATGCAGAAGTCATTGGATAAAGGCTCCGAATTGCATATTATGTCAGCTATTGCGCTCGATCATCTGAAGAATTATATTTATGTTGACGCATACAGGGAGGGACATGTGAGAGAGGTAATTCCAGTCACATTTAACATCAATTAGATGGAAATTCACATTTCACTTTGCCAATGCTTACCATTTATCTTTTAGGCTTGCAAAGGAATGCGCAATGTATTTGCTCATGACATAATGATGGTACCTTTAAAAGAGATGAGTAATGTCCTTTCAGTTAAAAGTCAAGAAGTCAAGATCTCCAAGGGAGATTGGGTCAGGCTGAAGTTACTGAGGTAACTTTCCAATTGGCTGGGACATGTTATTAGGTAAATTTCTACCATTCACATGTCCCAAATTTGTATTGTTTATGACATGATGCCACTGCATGAAAGTGTGCTATGGTATACATCACTAGAACTCCTTCCCTAGGGAAACAATAACAAACCTCTTAACTGTTCGTTTGTTGCTATGTTCTCAAGATATTTTATTATGTTGGACAACTGAATTAAATGCTTTCATTTTGTTGGTTTTTGTGGATAACTGTGTGTAGTTATCTATTTATTAAAACTATGAAATGAATTTTGTATGATTGAGGGATCATTAGATACAGGACTTGCTTGAGATATTGATGGAGCTTAGAGAAGTGCATCGCTACTACTTGTATTGCAGATATCAGGTCCGTCTAAATAGCTGCAACTTGTGACATAACTAGTGCCTTTTTTTTTTTTTTGCTCTTTTTTTGGGAGGATTGTGAGATAGTTAGGACCTGGGAGTACAAGAGAGTTAGTTTCTCCTCTTTCCCAATTCAAATTGGAGCATAAAATAGATGAACTGACTTAACTCTATATTACTCAATCCCTTATTTTTTTTCTCATGTAATATCCTTGAAAACCAATGGTTTAATTTATGTGAATCCTGAGCAAAGCCTAAGGTTCAATACTGGTAGGTTGTAGACTTTTTGTAATGATGCCAGATATCTTGATAATGTTGAAAATAACCATTGATTGTTGGTAGGACTGTAAAATTGCAATCAATTCGGTGTTTCTCGTGTAATGATGCCAGATATCTTGATTTAGATTAGGAATTTGGGCTGGGACATTGTAGACTTTATGTATGAATTGTTGTATGTTAGATTGAGCCAAATGATAGAATTTTTGTATAAATTATTGTTTATTAGAATGAGCCAAATGATGGTGAAGGTTTAAATGAGTACTTTGATTGCTCGTGTTGGGAACTTGCAATCCTTTTTTTTTTTTTTTTTGATAATTAGCTGGTCGAAGAGCCATATTATTTCAAGCCATGATGAGCTGCTAAATAGCACACACATAGGGCTCTTTTGCTAGCCGAAGAGCCATATTACTTTAGTATATATGGTTAATGGCTCTTTTGCTCTATGCATTTGTGTGAACAGATTTGCTTCTTAATCTTTAGGCCTTGGACTTTCAGTAGAAGTAGATGGACAAGAGTTGATGTAAGGAGTTGAGAAAGAGGGCATTTTTGCTAGATAACCCATATCCAAATGATGAGTAGTTTCTTTATACAGAAATAAGGAGCATGTCTCTAATGCTTTGGTTTGGTATGCTCTGGTTATTTAGTATCCCTCATTCCTTGATAGCAGTCTCTCTCTAAGTTATTTCTTGCCATCCCCGCAGAACCATTGACTTCCTAATGGTTCCTCAAACAGTTGGAGGCGACATAGATTGAGGATATTGCTAGTGGTTGGAACAATGAAAAAGAGGAAGTTAGTGATCTTGGTGAAACTTCCCATATTGTGACGTAATTATTTCTTTATATAGAAATAAGGATCATGTCTCTAACGCTTTGGTTTGGTATGCCCTGGTTATTTAGCCTTCTTTCCTTGATAGCAATATCTCATTGATCTATGTCTTGCCATCTCCGTAGAACCATTGACTGCCCAGTGGTTCCTCAAGCGGTTGGAGGCGACATAGACTGATGATATAGCTAGTTGTTGGAACAATGAAAAAGAGGAAGTTAGTGATCTTGGTGAAACTTCCCTTAATTGTCAAGGATGATTGCATTGTTTTTGGGGTTAAATGCAACATGAGACTACTTTTATGCTTTATTTCACAGTTTCCTTTCAAGGTATCGTCTTGAGCTTATATATAATGTTTTTCCCTCTCTTTTAGTGGGCCTACTCATGGAGAATAAACTGAGAAATACATTAATTAGTTGATTGTGTATTCTTTCTAAGAATTGTGAAACGTTTGGTTATGTTATAGTTTTCAGGAAAATGCAGCCAAGGCTCAACATTAGAAAAGAGATTTTGACAAGATATGGGAAAGCTTCAACAATCATGAAGTATTTACATTTATTGCAGTACATTTTTGTTCTTGAACAATCAGGATGTGTATGGATATGTATTAAAGTTTCACAAGAATTTACATGTATATGTTGTAATGTGCATTGCAGTACATTTGCTAGATATGTACATTCGAAAAAAAAAGCGTTATATTTATTTATTTTAAATACTATAGGGATTCTCGACGCTTTCTTGTGTCACAATTAATACCCGCTAATTCTTTTTTTTGTGCCATCCAAACTGTTATCGACGCAGAAAAGCGTCGAGATTTATGTCACCTCCACCAAACAAAGCGTCGAGATTTATTGTCACCTACACGGCTACACCAAAAACAGCGTCTAGATTTTGTCTAAATATTGACGCAAAAAAGCGTCGAGATATCTCGACCCTCAAAATATCGACACTTTTCAAAAGCGTCGACCGCTTTTTTAGACGCTTTTTACTTACTCAAAATGAGGAAATAAGCGTCAAAATTCGCCTTGTTTTCTAGTAGTGATGACTCACCCAAAGACTCAATACCACAATTTCCATCTCTCAAGCTTGATTCAATAAATTTCATAGGAGAGTCTTTAGTTACCTTGTTCTTCCCATGGAGAAGAATTTGAGTGCCCATGGGTGGAAGGAAATGGGAGTCATCTCCATTGTTGTTTAATTCCTCGGTTGGTGGCATTGATAAAACCAAAGGAGCTTCTTCTTGGGCCTCTTCAACACGGATGAGAGGAAGGGCAAGGTCGATGTTCGCATCCTCCTTTTGGCATGGAGCTTCAACAATGTCTTCAATGGTCTCACAAAGATCAAGGGAAGCTCCCTCGTTGGGCATTAGATCGACCTTTTCTTACTTAACTTCTCCATGCCCATCAAGTGATAAAATGGGACGGTTAACCTCTTGCTTGTAAGTGTTGGGCAAGAATCGTCGATTCATCAATTGTTTTAGCCTTGCCAATGAGGTGATTTTTGCTCGACCCTCCTTAGTTCGTTGTGCCTTGACATTCTCAAACTAAAGGAATGCGACCTTGGTGAGTTTCAAGCTAACAATCTTGAAGGCCTATTTATTGTAATACTCCCTAGTTTCAAAAATCCTCTCCAAGATTTGGACCCATTCAAGATAATCATCGGGCCCGGTGTAACCATTGGATTCCGAAATTTTGATCTTAATATCATGGAATTCATCCCGAGGGGGCCTATCATCCGTTTCTTGTAGACGATGATGTCGAAGGGAACCTCTATCATCGTCACTCGACTCGAAGGTGCGAGGAGGACGGATAAGGCTTACGAGTGGGCTTCCTTCGTTCGTCACGGGGTTGACCTTGGAGATGTATGGCGATGTTGTTCATTTGAGCCATGAGGGTTTCAAGAGTATTTTCAATGTTCATGAATCGACTCTGAAGACTCGGATTAGGGGCCATAACAAGAGTATGGGTGAATGACAGAATATGTTTGGGGAAATTTTTGTGGAGTTGGGGGGGTTTTTGTAGTTAGCTAATTTTTGAAGGCTTGGGTTCTTTGTGGGCTATTATCCTAGCAACAACCACCATTCACATGCCACTACACATCTTCCTTCTCAATACTCTATCAAGAACTCAAAATTGCACCACAAATCTTCAATAGACAATAAGAACAACAAACACAAGAGCAATAATATCTTCTCCAGTACACTTGGAGGGCACGGGGGATGGGGGTACCCAATATTGCAATCAAGAACAACAATATCAACAATGGTGGGAACCCTAACTTGATTTTTGAAAAATCAAAACTCAAGCTAAAAACCTAACCGTAGCTCTGATATAAAATGGAGCATGGGCGTGGTGGGAACATTGTGCTTCAGTTGAAGACGATGATGAAAATAAACCCGGAAACTTGAAGATATCTTGAGACCTTGATATGGACTCAACAATGGAGGTCACCCAACGTTGAGAACTTGCAAATCTATCAAGAGTAGATAAAGCTAAGCACGACTACTCTATAAAGGAAATGACTTGCTAACACCACCATTAACAATGGATAAAGTAAGAACAAGATTTGAAAGAAAATGGGGAGTAAACCCTAGCTTTCATTCAATGATATTCAACAATTTCATCCATTTCTTCCCAAAAGAAGGGATATATAACATTTGGGTAGGGGGAAAGAAGATGCAAAATACTACAAAATTGCCACCAAAATTAAACACTTAAAGGGGAAAAAAATAAAGGAAAAGAAACGACAAAAGAAAGAAAGAAAGAAAACGCGAGGAAATCACTTGGCGAGCTGGGTGAGGTGCCAGGCGCGACCAGCACCCTTTCGGATGCGACCAGCGCCTCTTCCAGTGGGCGAGACGTGTGAAGAAAAGCAGGTGTGACCAGCGTGTGGAAGGAGAGGTCCGCGTCGCTTCAAAACCAAAGAGGGAATAGGGAGGCACGCCCAGCCCCTTAGAGGCGTCACCCGCGCCTGGCTCTAGGAAGCCAACAACAAAGTAGCGAGAGGCGCGCCTAGCGCCTAAGGGGACGCCACCTGCGTCTCTTCTGGCAGTTTTCTGCCGACTTCTAACTCGCATAATTTCTTCATCCAAACTCCGTTTTAGGCTCATAATATATTGATGGAAATTTCTCGCTGTCTACCTTAAGTTCCAAAAATTTGAAATCCATCAAAGTTATATTGAAGGAGTTATAGTTGAAAGAGTGAAGGCATATCCATTTTAACTTCAATTCCCATGTTGACCCTTCTCGCTTATTCTTGCCGAAAGATTTCGAACCCTTTCAAAGGCCTGAAGTATGTCACAATGAGGACTCGTAGATCCAGCCCCATGGCCCAGGTTCCCACTTGTAGTGGATGTCACACCCACTTATGTCCTGAATATGCCTCTAAGGTCCCGGGTCTACCTTAAAATGGACTCCACACCCGACCTTGAAGTGGATTCATTCGTGTTTCGCGAAGAGGGTGTGGAAAGGTTTGGTGACCACGGATTTTGAAACTCGGACCCTAGTCCGATACAATTCACTTTCATTTTGGATTCTGGTGGTTCGAAAAAATGTAATAAAATAGGATTGTAGTGATGTCAAATCCACCTCCACATTCTTTTTATTTTTTTCATTCCTACCCCATATTATTTTTGTTTCTTTTCTTCTTGCCCCCACAAAGATAATGAAATGTAATTACTAAAACAATTTTTAAATTATTTGTTTGAGTCTTTGAGCAATTATTATGATTTTTTAAAAGGAATAAAAGTTAAAAAATCGTAAAAAATCGTTAAAATTTTTTAAAAAAATTGGGAGAAACGCTGTAATTCATTAAAATCATGGTAAATTGTTATATTAAGTTTTGGATCAAATGCAACACAAAATCTATGATATTTAGGGTATATTTTCGATGAAGTTCCAATACAATACAATCCAATTTTATTTTATGTTTTTGGATCACTACAAATTACAATTCAAATTGATAGTAACGATTATTATTATCCAATTCGTGAAAGTTGGAATTATTAGAATCCAATTTTCACACACACATATATATATATATATATATATATATATATATATATATATATATATATATATACTACCTCCGTCCCAAATTGTTTGTCCATCTACCTAACTCCATTGTCCCAAAATGTTTGTCCATTTTATAATTCCAATGATTGTGATTCCTATCATACCCCTAATAAATACTCTTTTGTTTTTTTTATTTTTTTTCACATGAAAAAAGTAAGAGCAATTCTGATACATTACACACTTTTCATCTCATTTCTCATAACTATTGGACTTTTAAATATAGTTGGATGGACAAACAATATGGGACGGAGGTAGTATATATAGACACACATCTTACTATAATAATGGGATATCGGGTTGACCGGCACAGGAATAATTTTCGAATTTGCAGTAACCGTGATCGTTGATTTCACATATTGTTGCATCTCAGCCATTCAGATATCATTAAATAAAAAATACACAAATATTCTGTGTTGACTGATGAATAATGACAAATGGTGTTAATTAAACTGTCGTCAGTTCCCAACCTCCCACGTTTCCCCTTCCCTCTCTCTCATTTGTCTAAGGCCAAGTTCCATTTTCTCTCTCACAAATAAAAGAGCTCAATTTATCATCTCTCTACTGTAACTTCCATTCATCATTTCTTTGCCATAATAAAACTTTCATTCATTTATCTTCATCTACTTTCTACATCTCCTCATAATCAAAATTCTATCTGTCAATTAATAAAATGATTCATTCCTATATTCATGAACTTTACATTTATATTTATGTTTGGTTTCTTCTTTCCTCATTGCATTTTAATTTTTCTTTTAAGATAATTAAGGGCAAGAGCCCAAAATTTTGATTTATGTGATCAAAATTTTAATTTTAAATTTTTGACAAATTAAGTGGTAGAAGTGACTCACTTAAAATAGTGTCATTTTTTACTTAAAACAAGCATTATGTGTTACTTAAATGATTTAATACTGTTTTTGCCTCACCTTAATGGCAAGCGTATGTTCCTTTTTATTATGTTAGATATTTGCTCTTCGGTTCCATAATTTTGACTACTATGGCCCTGTTCGGCAAGAGTGTTTGGACTAGCGTTTAACGTTTTAACTAGTCAAAATGTTATTTTATAAAATTTCAATTGTTCGGTAACTTGATTATTTATACCAGGGTATAGCGTTTAGTGGAGCATTTTGATGCTATAGTGGTTGACGTTGTTGTAGCTAACGTCAAGAAGGCCAATGTAGCGTTTTGATTTCGCTTTCCAACTATACCCTCACATGATCAGCGATGCCTTCTCTATTACTCTCATAAGTTGCCATTGAGTTCCTAGTGTCCACATACAAATACTACAAATGCTACAAGGGTTCTGACAAATGCCCCACTGTGCAGTACTTGAGGGATGTAAGGATGTTGATTATCTTCAAAAGGCAAACGAAAGATGGGAGGATTTGTTAAAAAATATCTTAAAAGGTTAAACTTTTGAGAAGACAACAACAACACTAATAATAATAATAATAATAATAATAATAATAATAATAATAATAATAATAATAATAATAATAATAATAATGTCCATTTTGGTCATTTAACACTTCAGCTGCTCCAACCCCTAATTTTACCGAACACATTATTTACAAACAACTACTTTAACCGCTAACAGCTATCCGCTAATCTGCAACAGCTATCCGTTACCCCATCAGCTATCCGCTACCCAAACAGCTATCCGCTACTCAATCCGCTCTTTTTAACGAACAGAGCCTATATATCCGACGCTGAATTTTTCGATTTGATGGGTAACTTAAAGTTGAGTTAATTTTGTTAAATATTAATTGACAAAGTCTTGGAAAAATGTGTACAAGCTTAAAAATTTTACAAAATGGAGTATATAACAAACATTATGTTATACGTTTTAGTGTTAATTTTTATCTGTCATTTACGGTTTTCGGTGTTAATTTTTCAGTGTTAATTTACGATTTTCAGTGTTAATTTTTAATCTGTCATTTACGCTTTTCAGTGTTAATTTTTAATCAATAATTTCTAACATAAAATTTTTATAAAAAATATAATATTATACTTTTCTTATAGTATTTTTCATTACGAATCTAATGACATCAATTTTATATGATGAATCATTATACAAATTAAGATATTAACAATCAAAGTTTTTAACACAATTTCTTAGGCGACAGATAAATAAAAATGGAGACAGTACATTAATCCAAATCACTCAACTTTTCCAAAATTTTACAAGTTTTCCTAATATTTACCGACCAATGTGTACCAAAAACTATCTTACTTGAATCTAACCTTTAAAAAATGGACGAAATTTCTATTTCTTTTCTTTTTTTGAAATGCTTTTGCATTGTAAAATGCAAGGTTCAAAGTTAGAATAAAAAATAATATCAAAAATATAATAATGTATTAGCGTTGCGAACAATTGGAGTCCGGGTACATTTGTGTCAGTCAATTCAGAATGCTAAAATTCGAATGAGAAATTTATCTCCAGGCCAGGTTTTTATTTGGGTCATACCGGGTCAGACAATTCGAACGGAGCTAAATTTGGGTTCGAACAATAGAAAAAAATATGTCCGAATATTCGGACAATATCAAAATTCGGCCGAGAAATCTATGTATGGACCCGGTTTTTCCGGATCAGAAAATTCGAGTTTTTCGGGTCGGAAAAAATTTTCCAGTTCTACATATAATGTATTTTTAAAAATTATTATTTGAGAAGTTATTGATTACATATGCATCTAAAAAATTAAATGACAGATAAAAAAATGGAGCAAGTATATATATTCTCATGAAAAAAATACATATGCATATGACTTAATTGGTTTCTTAATTACACCATTAGCTATTTTTTTGTAATTATCAATGAAGATAATATTTCTTGATTCGATAAAAATTTCTTGATTCGATAAAAATTTGAAAAAAAATATTTTTTTGTAATTATCTAAAAATTATTATTTGATATGTGAAGATAATATTTCTTGATTCGATAAAAAAAAATATATTTCTTGAATATTTTAAATTTTAATTTTTCAACAAATTCAGTTTTATATAATCAGTATTTTCTTATTAAATTGGTTGTGGTTGTATAACATATGTGCAGTCAAAACAAGTTTTGATTCCAATTACTATGACATACATCTTTGATTTACAACTTATTGGTTTGAGTTTAATTGAGGAGAAAGACATTGTCATGCCTATGTTTAAGAAAATTGATAACCATACATTAGGGGAGTATCATAGTTACATTATAGATTTGTAGGCAATAAGTTTTATATATACTACAGATGTAAAACTTTATTTTCATCTTTTAATGATAGTTACACATTGACAGTGTAAAATTATATTATAGAGGCACCAATGTTCAAAATAAGTATCATACTTTGATAGTATGATACTTTGATACTTTGATAGAGGCACCAATGTGTATAAAGTTGAACAATTGTTTAACAATAATTTTGAATTGTTGTATGCTTTTAAATATATAATTTTCATTGTGGTTGTTTTTCTTCCTTTCTATGTTATCGTTTTTATGATGTTTTGATTTGGTTATTTAATGTAATAAATTGGTATTGTTTACTTTTTATTTTATTTTTTAATAAAAAATTCTACCATTCGTGAACATACAATAAAATGGGTATCCTTTTGTCATAAATTCTAAATTTCAATTGTTTTATGTTGGTTAAATATGTTGTAAGAAAAGTATCACATCAAAAGATAGTCTCATCTTTTAGTTTTATGGAATAATAATTATTATTATTATTTTAGTTTATACGCTTATTATCTTTTATTAATTTTTTGCACAAAAAATAATATAGTCCCTTTCAGTATATATAATAATTATGTTTTCTCAAAAAACAATATACTCCATCCGTTTAGTCTTTTTTATTTTTGGTAGCAAAAATACACCTCAATATGGTATATACAAGAGATATGTATAAACTTTAACAATTAGTTCTACAATGTATATAATGATCTACAATGTGACATGATACACTATATATTGTTTATATTGACAATATAAATCAATTGTTTGATCAAATGAAATAAATCCACAATAATAAAACATAAGTTCAACAACATTTATGAACTTTCTTTGATTGATTTGCTTCATTTGATCAAATAATTGATTCTCTCTTGTTTAATTGGTTAAATTTCATCGTGAGCATGATCGGATCATATTCGTATCCAACAACGCCCGGGTATTTTTTTTTTAGGGTGCAGCTACACGCAGGTATTAGCTAGTATATATATAGAGAGAATTAATCATATGAGCACTAGGTTAAAATGAGCATGTGAGCAGGACAAATCTAAACCTTTGATTCCATAATCTGCGGTTGAGAAAATTTCCCCTTTTTCCTTTTGTTTTTCTATCTCACTCACGTGACTTCTCTTATAAGTGTCAATTTGGCATTAAATATAAAAAAGAAAAAATGCACTCAATCTTTCACCTTCCTAACCCATAACATAATTAATTGCATATATAACTAACTTTCCTAAATTCACTCCAACAACTATGTGCAGCGATTGAATAGGGAAAATTCATGCGTTCTATGTGAAATTTGAATTCATTTTACCGAACTCACTTCGATTATTCAAATATTTTTGCAAATTATTTCCTCTAAAAGGCCAATTTAATTGTGATAAACATATTATGGAACAAGAATCGTTTCAAAAACAAGAATCAATTTTATTTTGGACCGAACTTTCTGTTAGGCATTTGGAATGATTGTGCATAGATGTTTATGGACAGGGATGGATGCTTGAGTTTTTTTATTATTATTATTGAAAGCCAAAAGAGGGTAAAGAGACAGCAACAGCACTGCAAAAAAAGTAGAGGAAAGTACAGCAAAAAAACAGCAACCAACAAGATGAAAATCAAATAATGAATATCAAATAATGAAAAACGCAGAGTAAGCTTGAGTTTCATTCCTAAATTGATTAGCCATGGAAGGTTGAGTGATGGAGTTTCTAAGGCGAGTTTCAGTAACACACATTAATTAATGAATATCAACTACCAAACAGATGAACATCAATCAATAAACATGTGGACTTCAAGTAATAAACATATAGACATCAAATAATAGCTAGTAATAAACATTTGGGCATCATGTAATAAACATATGGACATCATGTAATAAGCATATGGATATCAAGTAATAACCATATGGACATCAAGTAACAAACATGAATGAGGACATTGTAATCAAGCATATTGACAAAAAGATACTAAACCATGCTAATATGCTTTGTTACATTGTCCTCATTCATGTTAATTACATCAAGTAATTAACATATCGACCTAAGTAATAAATATATGGATATATTTATTACTTGATATCCATATGTTTATCACTATATTAATTGATGTCCATATATTTATTACTTGATGTCCATGTACTTATTACTTGATGTCCATGTCATTTTTACTTGATGTTCACAGTTTATATATTACTTGGTGTCCATAATTACCATTGTTAATTGATGTCCATATGTTTATTACTTGATGTTCATATCTTTATTAATTGATGTCCAACTGTTTGTTAATTGATATCCATTAATTGATGTATGCCATTGAAACTCGTCGAAGGAACTCCAATACTGAAGCTTCTATGGCTGCTGGCTGCAAACAAATATACTCACGCTTCCATCCTATTAGCGATTGTCTCTGCCACTTGGTGTGCGTCACCAGAAAATTGCTCCCCAAAACCTTGCCACCAACAACCACAAAATGAGAATTTTGAAACTGGGAAAATTACTTAGCTTGGAACGGGAGGATATCGAAACCATTCACATAGTCTTCTGTAAATCAGACGCCATTGTTGTGTGAAGGAAGAGAAAAAGAATGGAAGGATATCAATTATGTTATTTTGGGAAACAAAATCCCATTGATCACGCATGCAAGAATGATGAACATAGCTATTGGGTGAACTAGAATCAAGGTATCATGAAGCTAGTTGATATATATATATATATATATATATATATATATATATATTTATGGAAAAATCGGAGAGATAATTCCATTAACAAAATATAGTTACAAAGACTACTCTAAGCATACCTAGTGTCACAGAATTTTCTGGAACCATCTAGAGTGTCACAGAATATTCTAGAAACATCCGGAATATTTCGTATCTTTCATGAGGTCTCTAGAATTTTCTAGACTATTCTAGAATTCCCTAGAATTCCCTAGAGTTCTCTAGACTACTCATGAATGTCCTAGAATATTCTAGAGTACTCTACACTTATATAGATTATTAGATACTTGTATATAAGGTTCTAGAGGCACAATGTTGACCGTTAGATCAAATCAATCTCCACCATCCATTGAGAATGTGGAAGTGTACAAATACCCCCTTGGGGTCTCATTTGTAACCATCCATCAATTGGAAGCAATAATCAAAAGTATTCTCCCAAACACACTCTTCTCTCTTCTCTTTATCTTCAAAGCTTCTTAGTCTCTCATAGTCTAAGTTAAGATTGTGAAAGGCTTACTAGCAAACTTCTAATATAAAATCCGGTTAAAGTTTGCTAGCGCCGCACGGGTGTTGTACAAATTAAAGTCACCCCGTGACACTAGAGGAGCACACAATTCAAAACTGCCCAATTAACCAAAAAGTAAATTAATCAAATCCTATGACCATCTAATCTACTTTTTACATCTCCAACTATAATCTCCACAATCAAACTAGTAGAGTTAGAATTATCTTGAAAAACTCTACCATTTTTCTTAAACCATATGTAGTATATATAAGCAGTAAACATCAAATAAAATTGATGTTTTTTACGATTTGAGCACTCAAGATCCAAACCAGTAGATTCAATATCCTTCCAGTTGCAGCTTGTCCAATTCAATATTCTCAGGATATTGTTCCAAATTTCTGCACTATATTGGCATGTTTCAAAAAGATGTATAGTATTCTCTTACTCACAGCAGCACAGTGCGCAACGATTTGCAAGATTATAACCCATCTTCTTCAGTCTGTCCAAGGTTACCAGTCTCCCATTCTTGCATAACCATGAGATAAAGGAGAATTTGGGTACTTTACACTTGTTCCATACGATCACTGCCTATTCCTCCAGGACATGTAAGTCAAGCAGTGACATGTAAGTGTCTGAGATAGCATATGTAGGAGAAGTCAGGGAACTATAAATTTCTCCTTTTACCTTGACCAAGCGCCTTCAGTACCAACTATTATTCTTCCTGACTATATAGTCCCTGAAAGAAGATCTTTTAAGGTAAATATGGTGTACCCATCTCACCCAAAATGACTCCAATATTTTCCAAGCTAATTTACGCAAGGTTGCCTTGTTCCAGATGAATATGTTTCTGATGCCAAGTTAATTTCTTTGGAATACAATAGTTTTCCCATGCTATTGGAGGAGTTTTTGATTCCCCTCCCCCCATAAGAACTGTCTGCACAATTTCGAAATGGCATCAAGCACACTTTAAGGAAAAATAAAAATTTGAGCCCAATAAGAATGGATTGACATCCCATCCATGTAATCTTTTTCTCATTTTGTCAATCAAAATTTGACAATCATGTCTATTTAGTTTTGTAGGCGTGATAGGTACACCCAAATAACGAAAAGGTATCTTCTCCTCTGTAACGACCCGCCCTAAACCCGTATTAATTAAAGCCTCGATCGCAGTGATTAACTAAATTACGCGGTTAAAAATTTTCTTTCTTTTACGTTAATATTGTTAATATTGTTACTAGTGTTCGTTTTTTTTTATTCGTGACAGGTCTCGAGCAAGGCGATGGTTAAACGGGTTGATTTTATGTTACATCGGATTTAAAGTTATAAATATTATTACAAGTTTATGAATACTTTTATGATAAGTTATATAATTTATTTTATCGTTCTCAATTTTACGCTTGTAACCGAAGAAGGTTATATTAATTTTAATTTCCGTTTCAATTATGATTTATGTTATCCAACCTTCCTAAGTGCATTTTATCGCCCAATTTATCCTATTAGTGTTACCCTACCAATTTATTTTATGTGGTTTAATATTAGTTAATTTTACCCAGTTTATTCCCAAGCGATTTTATTTAATCGTATACTAAATTATTTTACCAAATTTATGTTCACTAATTTCATCTAGTTGATTACCAATTGTTTTACCTAGCTAATTTTTAATTTCATGATTGATTTAGTTTAATTACTAATTAGAGGATAAGTTAATTAAGGGGTTTATTTATATAAGAGGGGGAGGAGTCTAAGGTCTTTTAATCCATTTCATAAATCAGATTTTACACAAACACTTCCCTCTCCTCCCTCCTCCTCTCTTCTCCAGCCAGCCACGCCCCCCCTGTCCGGGCGTTTTCCGGCGACCGGCCGGCGGCCCAGAGGTGGCCGAGCACCCCTCTTCCTCCTCTCTTGTGTTTTCTTCTCCAAGTTCTTCTCCAAGTGGTATAATTCTCAAACCCTAACTCTATTCTTTATGTTCTAATCTGAAATTTCATTTCTAATTTGTGTTTTCTTGATGTTTTTCATCTCCTTTATGATTTCTAAGCATGAATTTATAGTGTGGTTAAGTTAGAGTAGTTAGGGTTTGAGTTTGAAATTGATGCATGTTAATTGGGTGAAGTTGTGAAGTGTTTCTTGCTTGTTTCTTGATGGGTAATGAAATGGCTTACTTGCATGAGGTTTTTGATGAGGAAATTAGAGTTTGAGGGACTGTTTTGAAAGGATTATTATGTTAATTAGGTTGTTCCACACTTGGATGATATGATTTAGTGTGAATTTGACATGGATGTGCTAATTTGAACTTGGGTTGGAATTACAATTGTTATCTATGGATGCATGTGAAAGATTTCATCTTATTTGGGTAATCTTTGAGTATTAAAATCTGGAAAAAACTATGGACAATAGTTAATTTGGGTTTTGGTTATGATTTAGTACAATTTAGAGGCCAAAGAAAGCACTAGAATGCAATCAAGCAAGGAAAAAGTTTCTGTCCAAGAATTTTTACAGAGGATGTAAAATGTGAATTTTGCCCGAATTTTTACTGGAAATGATAGCCTAAGTGATTAGCTAACTCTAGGCTTTGGAATTTCGAGAATCCGTTATGTATAGCCCGAGATACGAGCAAAACCGTGAAAGGGTGCAATTATATACGTTTTCTGAGTCAGTAACTTCTTGCTAAGTTTTCGTCCATTTGGAGACTTTATTGGCTTTAGTGATAAACATAAAAATTTTAGGTTGTTCTTCAAGCTTTCCGGAAACATAAAGTTTGCATTCATACGATATCGGGTGAGTGAGATATGAGGCTAAGAAGGAGGGCCGTCGGCAAAGTTGCTGCCCAGAATTTTAATAGTTAATTCTAACTTTAAGGTTGCTTTTTGATCTCCTAGGAAGCTTTAATGAGATGTCGACCTTTGTGTCGTTGTTAAGATGGATTGAGTAGGTTTTCTAAGTTAATTTAAGCTATTTTAGTGTTTGGGATTACTCCTAAAGGTTTATGGAAATACTAGCAAACCATGGGGTAAAGTGATGAGGTTTTGAGTTTGTTTAAGTGGTATTGATGGGTAAGTGGTACCTTGACTTCCTAACAAGTTTATGGGTTTCCTCGGTGTCTAAATAGTCCAAGGACCATTCCTTCTATGTTTCAAATCACCGGTCATCGGTTCGTACACTTTCCAAAATTCATAATCATGTCCTTATCTAATTTCCATCGTTTGACAACGTTTCTTTCATGTTTTCGATGACCGAGCAACTTCTCTTCTTAAGCCTTCAAGGACTCCAATTCTATGCTCTTCGAAGCTGGTTATTAAGGATGCTTTTTACATCATAAGCCTCTTTGATCTTATTCAAGTTTCACCATAAGTTTCGCTTTAAATTTCCAAACCGCATGATTAATTCCAAGTGCTCTACTTCTGTCCGGGCCTTTTTCCAAGCCCTTCCTTTCATTTTTAGCCTTCGGGCCAGTTGACAAAGTTGTAGGGCGTGATTTTCCCTTTTCCGAAAAGTACTCGTTTGCAAAAATCCGAGTTTCCTAGCTCAAGTTATCACCAAATCTTTGATTGATCAAAAACTGAAATTTCTATTTTTCTCATCCCTTTTAAGTTATCAAGTTTTAATTACTTTAATCCCAGCTTGTAAATTTCAAGGACTTTATTAAATTTCTCAATTTTCTTATGCTCTTATTATAGTTTCCAAGTCGCCCAAACCGTCCCAAGCTCGAGGCACGTCGCTAGATCTTTCTACTACCCAAGGTACGCAAATTGTCCAATTTTTCGCTCCTTATCATCATTTAATGTTTTCATGGTTATTTTAAGTTGTGCTTTAATGTTTATGTTACGGTTTTAAAAGGTCCCATTTTTATGTTTTCTTTGTGCTAGTTACTTATAGGTGCTAGCTCTTTTTTTATGTATGATACTCCTGATCAGAGTGTCCAGACCTGGCCAGTGTCGACTGCTCGGCAGTCACCCAATCCAAACTTCGATCGGTTTGGGCATGCGCGTGTGTGAGATGCATTGCATCGATCGTAAGGGACCAAATACTTATGTTTTAGTACCTATCTTACCTTTCATGTACTTTACCTTTTACGTTGATGAATTAAGTTATTTTATTCTTGTTTATCCCTTTCCCCGTTTTCAAAATGAATTTAAATGCCGGCACTAAAACCGTTTTCGAACGGTTTGACGTGTTGGAGGTTTACGTACTGAGTGTTTCCCCACTCACTTTGCGTTGTTTTAATGATTTGTTTTAGGCGGTCCGAGCTCTCAAGTTAAAGGCAAGGATAAGCAAAAGTAGGAGTTTACCCGACCAATAGTCTTAAAGGGCGGTTTTGGCCGACATCGGTGGTCTTCTTGGTGCCAGAGATTGATTCATATAGGAGGATGTTTAATATATATATATATTTCTTTGATGGATGTATAAATCTTAATATATATGTTTTTGGTGATTGTTTATGTATGGGTTTAAGTGTAGCGTTCATTTGGGTGATTCATGTATAGTTTGGTGGTTCGTGTGCCTTGTTCCGAGTGGGGACGGCGGTAATGCCTCAATACTTATCTTTTCCGCTGCGCTAATCACAGGTTTAATTGATGGTTTAAGTTAATCTTGTGGTTAAGGGTTTTGGGGTGTTACATCCTCATTGAAACCAATGCACATGATCAGCTCATTCTTGAGGTTATCTGGAAGCCCAGCCACAATAATAGATGATTTCCTAATGTTCGCTTTCAGACCAGAACAGAAGGAAAAATGTTTCACAACTTCCATGATTAATTGAACACTGCGTAAATTACCATGACAGAAAATAAGGAGATCATCTACGAAGTATAGATGAGCCAGATCCAACTCCTTACAGAATTGATGGTGTTGAAAATCAACATTTTTGGTTGACTCATGGATTGATCTGCCCAAGTATTCCATAACCAGAACAAAAAGAAGTGGTGATATAGGGTCTCCTTGTCTAAGACCTCTACCACTTCTAAAATAGCGAAATGATTTACCATTGAGACCAATGGAAAATCTAGCATTTGTAACACAAATCATAATCCATTTGACAAATTTACATGGGAAACCATAGGCCAGGAGCAAATTTTTTAAAAAGGTCCAATCCACCGTATCATAAGCTTTTTGGATATCGATCTTCAATAGGCAGCTAGGTTTAACATCCTTTCTATTGTAGAATCTAACCAAATCTTCAGCTATCAGAATATTGTGCATAATGGACCTTTTTTCAACAAAAGTCGATTGATTCTGATCCACCAAGAAATCCATAACCAATTTTGAAACGAGAGCAAAGGAGGTTTGTGATGGCCTTATAGAGAATATTACAGGAAGATATGGGTTACAAGTCATCGACAACAGATGAATTGGAAACTTTGGGAATCAATGTCAGTTGTGTAGCATTTAATTCCCCCAACAATATATCATTCTCAAATAAAGAAATGATAACATTAGTTACCTCTTCACCAACAATATTCCATGAAGCTTTGTAGAACATAGCATTAAAACCGTCTGGAACGTGACTTTTAGAGCTATCCATCGAGAAAAAGACCCTCTTAATTTCCTCTCTGGGGAAAGGTTTCAATAATCTTTCCTTGTGCTCTTGCTGTAAAATCTTCCCCGTAAAGATAGTAGAGGCCCTTGGTTTTCCTCCACAATCTTTTTTCCTGAAGAATTCAATGTAGTGAGAGGCCAGAAACTCGCCCATCTCTTCAATTTCAGTTATCATACTATCATCTGTTCTCTCCAAATTGATAACACCATTAGCATATCATTGGGTTTTCAACAAAGAATAGAAGAATGTTGAGTTTTGATCACCCGAAGATAGCCAAATAACTTTAGTTCTCTGTTTCATTAAAGAACTTGCATCCTTTAGTGTTTCAAAATACATAGCCTTCAACACTGAAACTCTCTCCCTCAAGCACGAGTCATCCTGATTCTGTTGAGATAGAATCTGAATTTCCTCCAATTATTTATACTAGTCCTTAGACCCGTGCGTTGCACGGGACGAAGGTAAGTCTCACATATTATTGATAATATTTTCGAATGTGTATAATGATCATAACTTTGTAAGGATAATTTTGTAATAATCTTACAAAAGTATAAAGTTCTAATTCAACATATATAAATGTATTTAAAAATAATATTTACAATTGTCTTCACTAATACCATAATCTTTCCACTAAATGCAACGCCCCAACAATAAAACACCAAATGTATATAGTCAAAATGTTACGAAGGCTTTTATATCTTGTATAAGAAAAAATAAACACCGACACAACCTTTTTCTTAAATATGATACTTTTCATAAGATAAATTTCTTCAAAGTTCAATTCAAGATACATTGTCACTTTATTTTTTTTTTATGTTACAAACATTCCTAATAAAGATATAAATGTATTTTTTGTTATATATGTTAACAATAAAAACAAATGTTAATCAATGATAGGAAAATATTAAATATGATGATAGTTTGAAATCATAAATGATAATATTATTACATGCTTTATGTATGAGTATTAAAGATTAATAGATGAGGAAAAAATTAAGAGTAACCATTTTAATAAAATTTGGGGTACAAAATTTTTTCAAAATCTAAGTTTTTCTCAATAATAGTAGTGTAAAATAAATTTAAAAACTCATTTGTCATTTCATAGAAAAATAAATACTATTTTTAAATTGTCAAAAAAATTATAAAGAATTAGAAAGCAAAACAAAATGATTTTCAAATGCAAATGGCTTTCAATTGCTACAAAAATGAAAATACACACTTCAAGACTAAAAGGTAAATCTTCAAAAAAAAAGGGTGAGTACCTTTACAAATCTCATAGCCTTCTCACCGGCGAAATGCAATGTCCGATGATTACAGCATCGAACACCTACAATCCAAATTTGATGAAGACTTTTGGGCTCTTATATCATGAAAAATTAAGCGAGACTTGCTTTACTAGGATGACCAACAAAAAAAAAAAAAAGAATCAAAACAATACCAAAATAGTTGTATTTAATTTAACATGTTAAACGTTACACAATCCAATAATCATGCCACTCCACATAGATATTCCAATTAACAGTTAAGACAACACAATGAGTCTTAAAAGAACACATACCTTCATTGAGATTATATAGTGTCTGCAATCTTCATCATATCCACTCTAATATCAGAATTAAGCTTCCTTGCCAATTTCAGGGAACTCAACTCTTAATTAGACACTTTACATCCAGTAATTATACTTTACGACGATCAAGAGTATCCAAATTTAAAAAACAATATTGATGATCATACTTTATCATGAATTTCCCTATATATCCAATTTGACTTGCAGTATTATCAACTTCTTTGAACTCTTCAAATGTAACCTGTGTAAACCAACACCAACATTTAAAACAAAATGAATAAATTCAAACTACTATGATTATTAATTTTAAAAAGTTGACTATAACGTTAAATTCCACCTCTAAGGGGGCGTTTGGTATGTGGGATTTGGGAGGTGGGAATGGGAATACATAAATAGGTAATACAATTCTCATGTTTGTTTTATGGGAATGAAAAAAAATGAGGAATTGGGAATGGGAATAGAAACCCTCAACTCCCACCAATCTATTACCAGGGGAGGGGTGATAATTCATACTGGGAATTCATAAATCATCTTAAATACCAATATTATCCTAGTATTTAATTAATATTACCTATATATACTACCTTACTCTATTCAAATTAATCAAGGATATTCTAGTAAATGTGCATCTATTCCCAATTCCACTTCTACTTTGAATTACCATTTAACAAACGAAGAGTTTGGGAGTTCATAAATTCATTCTTATTCCCATTCCACTAATGAATTCTCATTCCCATTGTTAATTCTAATTCCCATTCCCCTCCTATTAGATACCAAACGGGCCATAAAGTCATTGGAGTTTGTAACAACAATGTAATATTCATAGCAAGCAATAATAGCCATATTTATATACAACTAAAAAAATACTTTTAATCAATTTATATAAACTATTTAAAAATAAAAATTGCTAATTATACCTTTTTAAAAATGTTCTATTACATATGAATCCTTACCCTTTGAACCTAAAAATGCGCAATATATACTCATAAAATCACACCAATTCCAAGTCCCAATATATATTTTAATATGTTACGATTGACTATTAAAAGAGATATTGTAACAGGTACATTAAATATAATCATATATACATATATATCAAATTTTTAAAAAGTAGATATAAATTAATTAATTAACATTTAAAACATAAAAATATCTACAACATATTAAAATTATAAAAAAATGTAGAATTAGATATGTAGCAATAAAAATAAAAGACGAAATTATGGTAAACCATGCTAATAAAAAAATGACTCACTCCTCCACTTGTTTCTCTCTATACAATGATATTTTAGATTTTTTGGATACAAACTTTAATAAAATTTGCATAGAATTTTTGTACTCAAAGCTAAAAATAATAACCGGATAGTTTTAACAATAATCTATGACAAAACAATTAATTAGTTGGCAATACTACATTTTATATTATGATTTATATGATATATAAAATACACTTTCAAGTAGTTGTATGGTGGAATAATATAAATCAATTTGAGTGAAATAATATACAATGTTATTCATATATAATATGCAACCGCAAATTGAGTAAACTATGTGAACATACCTTTTCATCAATTAGAATCATATCTTTATTCAAAAAAAATTGCATCGCTCACATTGTCGAAATTTCATAATTTTGTGACTCTTATCTTAATTTTTCAGTTATCTCTTTAGATGAAAGTTGATGTAGAAATGAGTGAAACATGATAATAATTATAGGATAATTGATACTCCATCCATTCTTTTTTATCTGTCATTTACAGTTTTCAGTGCCAATTTTTAATCAATAATTTCTAATATAAAATGTTTATTAAAAATTATAATATTATATTTTTTTAATAGTATTTTTTATTACGAATCTAATGATATCAATTTTGTATGATGAATCATTATAAAAATTAATATATTAATGGTCAAAACTTTTTATACTATTTCTTAGACGACAGATAAATAAAAACGGAGGTAGTATATATTTTTGAATTATTGTAATAAGTATGACTAAAAAAGGGTTATAAAACTACGTACCCGGCCACGTTAGAGCGCCCGCAATGATGAGTTGAGTTTGACTAATTGTATGACGTGGGATCTGTGGACCCCTATCAAGAGAGTCAAAATTTAACTTTTTATTTAGCTAACTTTCCAATGGTGAGAATGAGTTTGACTCGTATTAATTAAAAAAAAAGTAAATGGGTCCCACTTAAGAATATAATTAATTTAGTTATATTGATAAAAATGAGATTGAGGAGGAGAGAGAAAAAAATATGATTAAAATATTAATATTTCAAACTCGTCTCGCGAGACTAAAAGCGAGATTCTCGCGAGACGAGTTTCATTTTCACCACTGAAATGTCCTACACGACCTCACTCCGTTCTCGTTCCATGCCACATCAGCAGTGGGTCGAATTAAAACTCACTATTGCAGATGCTTTTATATAACACACACCAAGGTTCTTATAAGAACATTTTTTTTCTTTAATAACTGTAGGTGGGTAATAATAATATCTATGATTAAAAATTAATTAATATTTTATCAAAAAAGTAATGAATTAGGAATTAAATCTGTATGAACGTTAGCTGTACCCTGTGGGTTACGCTCATCAATTAACCAATATGAATTAAGCATGCGGTCATGTTGAGGATAGGTTGTGTAGGTGTTGCATACTTGCATTCAACAAATTGAAAAACATTTTTTTTTAAAAATAATTATTTGGATGTATTCCCTCCGTTCCATATTAATTGTCATAGTTTTGACTTTCACGGTCTCCAATATCATTCTTTGATTGATAATTTCTTGCATAATATGTTACTAACAATTGCAATATTATACTTTTATGATAGTATTTTTCATTACGAATCTAATGGTGGTAATTTTATCTAGCAACTCATTATATATATTGAGAAATTTACGGTCAAAATTTTTGAAGTTTGACTGCACAATTTCCAAAGACGACAGTTAATATGCAACGGAGGGAGTAGCATTTTCCAAAAAAAATAAAAAAAAAATGTTATTTAGATGAACCTAAAATATCATCATCCTAATATACCATTATACCCTATGCTCTTGAATGGTTAATAAATTCAATGCATTTAAAGTTATACATTTCAAAAACAATAGCATTTAAAGCTTGATAATTAATATGTATAAGCAATTTTTTAGAAGTGAAAATAATCAATTTTAAAATTTCAAAAGTACCCACCTTAAATCTCACATATTACGACCCTCACCCATTGTACCCAAAAATATATATATATACTAGTCTTCCAACCCGTGCGCTGCACGAGACATTATTAGATCACATACTTTAGTTTTTGTTAAAAATATATTAAAACCTTAGAATACTACATGTAAATTATAAGAAATGATTGAGTGTATCTTACATATAAAATTAACAATAGAAGAAAACATACTTTATAGAATAAGGTAATGTATATTAGAAATTAAATAATTGTTTAATTGGATAAACTCATCTAAAAAAAATTAAATTAGGTGAATAAGGGAATTAAAAAAAAAGTACACTAATATTTTTCTTTTCCAAAAAGCACACTAATCAGTAAAATCAATAGTTGAATTCTTGCATACTTGCATGTAATTTTTAACGACTTTGGTCCCAAAATATTTGTCCTTTTACTTAATTTTTTTTATCCCAAAACATATTTGTCTATTGTACAATTTGAACAATTTTCATTAATTCCTTTTTTACCTATAATTAATAAATTTATTTACCACTTTTTACAATTCCAACAATTATTATCTTCAATTAAAATATAGATAATTTAATGGGAAATTGGAATCTAATAAACCAACCTTTAGGGGTCCTTTGAAATAACGAACCAACCTTGAATATTAATTTACAACGAACCAACCTTGTCATGTTAATTTTTCCAGCGAACCTCCGACGAGTCTCACTCGTCGGAAAGCTGACGTGGCGGCGGTGCTCACTTATGTGGAGGTGTTTTAGCAAAAAAAAAGAGGATTTTTTTTGCTGAGTTGGATTGAATAATCCAACTTTTTCTTTTTTTTTTAAAAATAATCCACCTCTCTCTCTCTCTGTCTCTCCCTCTCTCTCTCTTACACATAGTCTGTTCTGATTTGGTTCGTTGTTATCCAACTCTTACACATATTGGGTTGGATTGAATATGTTGATTTATTGTGTCATACTTATCTTACACATCTTACATTGTTCAACAACTCTTGATAATTTGAAGATGTAAACATAGTCTTTGTACCTGCTGTAAACCCAAACTTCCGGGTCTAAATAAATAAACACAAGAAATTAGTGAACAAATATAATATATTAATTTCAAAGGATTTAGGGTACAATCTCTATGTATTTATTACAAAATAAAATGTAACTCCTCCGATTCGATCTCCTTGAATGAACTTGAACGAGTCTTGAATGAATATAGTTTTGGATGAATGTGATCTTGGATTAATATAATCTTGAGTGAATATATTCTTGGATGAATGTAGTCTTGAACGAGGGTCGTAGAGACTTGATCCCGATCAAGAGGAAGTGGTTTGATCTCCCACGAATGGACGGCATGAGCTTAAATTTTGTTGTGCTTCTTGTCTTCGAGAGAGAGAGAGTATGAGAGCTTTTGAGTTCTTCTTTTTATGTTTTTCGACCTCTCAAAATGAAGGAGGAAGCTCTCTATTTATAGAGAACCTGGACCAACTTTTAGGTCCATTTAATTCCTTTAAAAAAAGGACAAATATTTATGTGTCACCCAAGACACGTAGCATAATTTAATTGACCAAAATATAATATCATTTAATTTATAATTAAATTGATCAAAATATAATATCATTTAATTTATAATTAAATGATCCACCATAATTAATTTTGACACATGACGGGTTATAATTGGCTGACAAATTTTTGTCTTCTACAAATGCCCCCTCGAGAGTTGGCCGCGCTTACGACTTGCTAGTATTTGCCGCAGTCGGGTCTCGAAACTTGGATATAACGACTTGCACGATTTAACTTCGTACAATATCGAAGTTGGGCCTCAAGTGTTGTTCATGGTGTATGACATGTAAAAGATATTGATCAACTTCAATGCACCAATCTTCTTTTTTTTTTTTTTTTTTTAAAGAACACTTGAAATATGATATGAGCCAGTGGCAACCTATATAATAGTCCATAAAACAGTAGCCGCCAAATTGAAGTCTGGGAGTGCATGACCATGATCTTTGGCATCATTTAGTTAATTTCATTCTCAAATCATGCTTTAGTTTGGCAACTTCACATGATATGATTCTGATTAACTAAATCAATGCCAATTAATTAAGTATTCCTTATTTTGCTGACTTGACTAATTAAGATAAATTGCAGCTTATACATAAGGAAGGTATAGGGTGGAGATTTGCAACTCAGGCTGCTGGTTTCGTTGACCTGGCCAGCACAACCTCAACCACCGTCGCTTTCCCATAATCTCCATCGGTCTCTCTTCCATGGCCAATGTCATCAGTGGCAACCTCTAATCAACATCAGCCTCAAAACGATGCTGCATCCCTCCAAGCACTAATCGACCATGCCCTCCGGGTTGACCCGGGACAAGTCTGCTGTGCTGAAACAACTCTTAATTATGTGAAATCAACTCGACTGTTTGGTGACGAGTTTGGTTCAACTCGGAAATGCGCAAGAAAAACTTCATTTGGGTTGTCACTTGAACGCATGTTCTTAAATCTTCTGCTGATGCTTCTTCTCATGGTGCAAAAGATGACCATGAAAACCTTTTTGGATCCATTTCTTGTAGAGAGAGAGAATTAAACTCCACTCTCTTCATTCATTTGTTCATTTGTTTTACTAAACCCAATGCACAAATGTGATGGCACACACTGACATGCTAAAGCCAAGAGGGGACTTTGTCTAGCTTTTTCACGTGGGCTTGCCCCCATTTGCTTTTTTTTTTCTTTTTTTTTGTCCTTTTTTATTTTGATAAAAGAAAATCAGTTTTCTTTTGATGCACTAATTTTTTTGGACAACTTAAATTGTACACTTTTTATCGATCCGGTGCTTTTTTAGCATCCCTTGTTTATTTGCAGGGACAAAATTATCTCAGCAGTCAAATAGCCTTTCGAGTAAATCTTGGCGACACGAAGACAAGCGGTCTCTCTTGATTGTTTTTCTCAATTGGGGACATCAATTTGGTACGTCTTGAGCATATCCTGGCGATTCGAAGACAAGCGGTGTCTCTTGATTGTTTTTCTCAATTGGGGACATCAGTTCGGTCCGTCATGAGCATATCCTGGCGATCTGAAGACAAGCGGTGACCTTTGATTGTCCTCCTCAGTTGTGGACATCAATTCGACCTGTCTTGAGCATGTATTGGCGACCAGAAGACAAGCGGTGATCTTTGATTGTCCTTCTTAGCTGTGGACATCAATTCGGCCCGTCTTGAACATGTATTGGCGACCAGAAGACAAGTGGTGACCTTTGATTGTCGTCCTCAGTTGTGAACATCAATTCGACCCGTCTTGAGCATGTATTGGAGACCAGAAGACAAGCGGTGACCTTTGATTGTCCTCCTTAGCTGTGGACATCAATTCGGCACGTCTTGAGCATGTATTGGCGACCAGAAGACAAGCGATGACCTTTGATTGTCCTCCTCAGTTGTGGACATCAATTCGGCCCGTCTTGGATTATATCATTGATAATCGGAAGACAACTTATCCGCATGAGTCTGCATCACGCCTTTGAACACTTGATCCTCTTGATCTTTGATGCCTCAAACGTCTAGACCTTGGAAATTCAACATTCTTTGATGACTTGAATCTTGGACTTTGTTGAATTAGGAATCTCAAACTTGAAAACCTTAAATTTTCACTTCAGAATATTTAACTTGGATGACTTGAGAACCTTTGATTTGAAAGTCTTTAGTTTTGACTTGAAAGTCTTTAATTTTGCTGACTTGTGAGTCTTTGACATGAAAGTCTTGAATTAAGGTTGGTGAGTCTTTGGTGTTGATGACTTGGGGTTCTTGGTTTTGACTTGGAAGTCTTTAATTTTGGTGACTTGAGAGTCTTTTTTTCTTGAAAATTTTGAATTTGGACTTGTGAGTCTTGAGTGTTGATGACTTGGAAGTCTTGGATTTTGACTTGTGAGTCATTAACTTGATGACTTGAGAGTCTTGATTTGGATGACTTGGAAGTCTTGAATTTTTGACTTGTGAATCTTGATTTGGATGAATTGGAAGTCTTAAATTTTTGACTTTTGAGTCTTTTTTTTTATAACTTGACTTGACGACTTGTAATAAGTTCAATTGGATTCATCGCTCTCGTCTTCATCGAACACGATCTTACCTTCATTTTTAAGCCTCATGACAAGCTCCTTAAAAGTTTGACACTACTCTAACGGATGACTAATGATCCTATGGTACTTGCAGTATTTAGGGTCATTGATTCTTCCAACTTCACTTGGACGTTTCGACTCTGGAAGTTTAATAATTCCTTTTTCAAGAAGTTTATCAAGTATTTCAGGTGTATCACCATCGGAGAAAGGATATTCTTTCTCTTCAAAGATCATGGATGAAGGAATTCCTTTTGACGTGCCCCCGAGTGAAGTTTGCTTCTCTTTGACGCTTGATCTTCTTGCATCATGTTAGAAAATTGTGAGCTCCATGTCATGTGTCCGCGTTGCCAATTCTTGAAAAGTTGTTGGCTTACTCATATGCAAAACATAAAGCAGATCCCATTCCATACCTTGTATACACATCTCGACAGCGGAGGTTTCAGACAATCGATCTTTGCACTCAAGGCTGAGTGACCTCCAACGATTGATATAGTCCAAGACTGGCTCCCGGTACCACTGCTTCGTGTTGGTCAACTCCATCATACTAACGATCCGCTGAGTGCTATAGAATCGATTAAGGAATTCTTGCTCTATTTCTCCCCAACTGTCGATGGACTCTGGCTCCAAGTCCGTATACCAATCAAAGGCGATTCCTTTAAGGGTTCTAACGAACTGCTTCACTAGTGGATCTCCTTCAGTCCCAGCATTATTGCAAGTCTCGATGAAATGAGCTATATGCTGCTTAGGATTCCCTTTACCATCGAATTAAGTGAATTTCGGCGGTTGATAGCCGTAAGGCATGCGAAGTGCGTCAATCCTCTTTGTGTAAGGGTTCATGTACAATTGAGTTTTACGAGAGCCTCCCTCGATCTGAGATTTTATTGCATCGGCTACTAGTTTTTGGATCTGCTCCACAGATAATGAGCTTGAGCTAGGACCTTCTTCATATTTCTCTTCTTTGTCAGAGTCTTCGTGATTGGAACCTTTGTCGGCATCTTCATCTCCTGAACTTTCGTCAAATTTGCTAGTGGGTCGCTTTTTTAACTTCTTTGTCAATTTCTTGATCCGCTCATCTTGTCGCTTAATATGCTCAATCTTTTCCTCGCTTTCTTTCTCAAGTCTTGCCAGTGTGGCCTTCATAGTCTTGAATTCTTCTTCATAGTTAATAGCATCTGTGACCATGACAGGCATAATAACGGTGTCGATAGAGTCGGTATCATAATCGGAGGAGAGCGAATCCTTTGGTGACTTTGGCGTTTTCTCGCCATCTTCATAGTCTTCATCTTCTTCACTCAATGGTTGATGGTGGATATCATACATCCATTGCGCGACTATCTTCTTCGGGTCAACGGCTTGATTCGAAATAGTTTGGTTTGCCCCCGATAAGTTGGAGTCAAAGATTTGCAATGAGGCCCTGGATCCTTGTTTCTTGGCCTCATTAGCGGCGATCTTGGCCATCCTTCTAGTAATTACTCCACTGAATGTCATACTAGTTGTTGATTCTTGCGATTTGGATTGAGTAACTTCCTTTGAAGCACGAGAGATGTTGTTCTTAGATCCCATCTTCTTTGAATAATGAGACGTTCGTTCTTGGAGAAAGAGATGAGAGGTAGAGAGGTCCCACCGAGCGTACCAAAATTTGTAAACACAAATTTCCGGGTCTAAATAAATAAACACAAGAAATTAGTGAACAAATATAATATATTAATTTCAAAGGATTTAGGGTACAATCTCTATGTATTTGTTACAAAATAAAATGTAACTCCTCCGATTCGATCTCCTTGAATGAACTTGAACAAATCTTGAATGAATATAGTTTTGGATAAATGTGATCTTGGATGAATATAGTCTTGAGTGAATATATTCTTGGATGAATGTGGTCTTGAACGAGGGTCGTAGAGATTTGATCCCGATCAAGAGGAAGTGGTTTGATCTCCCACGAATGGACGACACGAGCTTAAATTTTGTTGTGCTTCTTGTCTTTGAGAGAGAGAGAGCGTATGATCGAGAGCTTTTGAGTCCTCCTTTTTATGTTTTTTAACCTCTCAAAACGAAGGAGGAGGCTCTCTATTTATAGAGAACCTGGACCAACTTTTAGGTCCATTTAATTCATTTAAAAAAAAAGACAAATATTTATGTGTCACCCATGACACATGGCATAATTTAATTGACCAAAATATAATATCATTTAATTTATAATTAAATGATCCACCATAATTAATTTTGACACATGGCGGGTTATAATTAGCTGACAAATTTTTGTCTTTGCACAACATCAAATCAAAACTATTATAAGCAAAAAATCCCTAAGAATAAACAAATAAGAAAATTATTATCCAACATTATAACTAAAAATTTGTACATGTATGCAAAACAAATTGCAACAACAATGTCTTTCAAAACTATTTGAGAATTGCATCCAGAATAGGTATTTATATATAAGAAGCAATATCTAATGATCTTTAGCTAGAAGGAAAAGCAAAAGTCAAACAATGAAATGAATAGTAGGTTACAAACGCAATTTAAGATGGAAAATAAAGATAATAAACAACATAACAATATATGATATATGATACTTAAATTTAGTAGTAAAAACTTGTATAATATATATATATATATATATATATATATATATATATATATATATATATATATTTGGGGCTTTGCCCCCATCTACACTAAATATATATATATATATATATATATATATATATATATATATATATGTGTGTGTGTGTGTGTGTGTGTGTGTGTGTGTGTGTACCGCCCTGGAAATTCAATTATGAAAAAGTCAAACATTGACTAACGGTAACAACGGAATTCAATTCATTTTTGAGGGAGAAGTGAACAAGTCAAATCTTTTCGAAACCAACTTTCTTTCCCAACCAACCATAACCATCTTTCCGATTTATTAAGCGGGCGGACCTTGCTTATTTGGCCCTCGATGTCCAAGACTTCACAATAATCATATCATAATCTCATCACAATATCAATCCCAATCAATCACAATCTCAATCATACGGGTGGCCATCCATTTCACACACTTGCATAAAACTAACCCCGGGGAAGTAGCACCTATCAGGCATCCCTGATCTCTTGACAACCCCCCTACAGAATGCCCAGAACCTGGTCTTTGGGGGTGTTGCCCGAACCCGCATTTACGTCACGTTTAAATTATTAATCAGGTTTAATATCACACCATTCCGAACTCAACAATCCAATCCAATCCCAAATTTCCAAAACCATTTCCAAATCACACATAAATGACTATCCACATTTTACCAACTCAAGAACATAATCAATATCCATAATAGACAGTCAATTTACATCATAAAATCCCTTCGGAATGCAAACCGTAAAATAACTTAAAATCAACAAAACAATTAAAGTGCACCCCAACGGGATTTAGGACATAGACATTACTTGACAATTCTTCTCCTTCCTTCAGAACACACTTGAGCTCACTAGATCGAACGGTTTAGAACGCGCCTAAAAATAACGAAATTTCTAAAATTAAAACGTGCCGTACGGAGTTAACGCGATCTATTTTCTTCCTAACCTACCCCTAGGAACACTATAAGGTTCCCATCATTCATAAATTAACATTTTAAACATATCTCACATGTTCTGAACCATCACATTCTACAAACACTTAACACTTTACAAGCAATTGAATAATTCACACATAACAACACATTTATTCAAAAGAATAAACTGGACAGATTGCAACACCTGGATAAAACAAACCATAACTTGACTTCCCTACATCCTATGGGTACGGTTTTGGACTTTCTGAAACCTCAGGATGTCTACTAAAATTTATCATGTTGAACTTGAGGACCTAAAACATACCCTAAGGTTTTCAAAAACAGCTAACTATAAAACTTGTCCAGTTCTGACCTAGGTGCGCTATTTGGGTCGTAACTCAGAATATACACCTTGAAATCCCGATCCGTAAAATTCCTATGGAAGCTAACCCACTAACATACTTCCCGGCCAAATGGTAGGGCTAAATATTAACTACACAATAAATGGTGACTGATATCGTATGACTCATAAAATCTGTCCAAACTGATCGGGTTTTTATTTCAGGATTTTCGATCCTAGTTCTAATCATACTATCCCGGGACTCCAAATTGAGGTTCTAAACAGTCTACTAGGGTCCACTACTTGTCCTTTCACCCCCATAGCACAACTAAGGTCGACTTACATAACAAATAACACAAATTCTCACAATAACAACTTAAATTTGCAAAGTAACATTTTCTAAAAAAAAAAAAAACATAGCGTAAAGGTCGACATGAAACTTGGATTTTCCAACATCGAAACTTTATATACTAAAACCCACATAGCGAGAACTCTAAACTTTCGTTCGAAACCAATTTTTAAAGTATTTTTAAATAGAGAAAAAATGATTAAAACTCATATAAAACCGCACATGATAATAATCCGAAATAATACAATTAAAACATCACAGATCAAAACTTTACTAACACGACATAATTTAATTTGTAAAACCATAAGGAGACTTCAACATGAGCCTTTTAAAAGATACCACATAAAATAATCATAAACTTAACTTAATCAACATACTATTCATAACCCTAAACATGATACTAAGACTAACGACCCACAAACACTCGGATTATGTGAAAAAAATCCTAATCCTAATCATAGTAATAATCAAACTAATGAAACAAAACATAACATACAATACTTGCCAATCTACTTTAACATGAAACTCATACAACTCATCCTAATCAAATTCTAACAAGAAATACATTTAATAACCAATACATCATATTTTTGCAACTAAGGCATGAACTAAAATCTCAATCACGTAATGTTAAATTTCACCCAATTTGGTGAAACTAAAAGAGAGAAAAGGGAGAGAGATTTGAGAAGTGATATTATTGATGAATCTCAACTCAAAGATACAAAGAGGAGAGGTAGGTTATATATAACCAACCTCCCTAACAAACCAAGAAACAAGATAAAAGAAAACAGAGAAATAAAATTGTGAACAAATTGGAAATACAAGATTTACTGTTCCTAACACCCCCCCGTCAAATTGGAGGGTGTCAAAACTCCAATTTGCCAACAATGGAAATCTTAAACTTTAACTCCAACAGCTTCCTCGCCATCACCACAACTCCTAATGGCGGGTGAAATGGACAAAGACATGAAAGAACTTATGGAGCTAAATGACGAAAGAAAGAAGGATAGATTGCCGAACTTTTCCAGGTATTGAAATTGTCTCCGGCGAATACAATGGCCTAATAGAGACTTTCCTGGTTGATCGGACGAGTGAACGAAGAGAGGATCACACAGATCAATCATAATCAACAGCAAAGACAGTTGCGGATTTCAGCTCCTTGTAGCTGAACTGCCTTGGCCGGGTTACCTCCACTTCCTGACTAAAATGCCAGCCAAAGCATACTCTAAGAACCAAAGAACAGAATCCAAGAAGAACAATCACAAGGGCCAAAGCAACCCTCTTCCCCCGTGTTTTCGAACCGGGTCGAGGACTCTCGCGGGGTACATCAACAACAGAATCATTGTGAAGAGTTTCCTGTGGTGGTCTCTCAGGCAAAACGTCGAACACTTGGAGTGTAAAGCTTCAGTACTCCCCTCAGTCGCACCAGAAAACCCCCACATAGACATCATCTTTCGAGTAATCTGGGAGCTTGATTTCAACTTCAAGAACTGGGTTACGTGGTTTGATCTTGGAATAACTCATATACACCTCAACTTTTTCCAGCTGATTTTCATAATCGACCCATACATTGATCAACTCCCCTCCCTTAACATCGATCCCTTTCGATCCCAAATTCGCAGTCTTAATCGAGATCAAACTATCCACATCCAAACCCACATGATGATAATTCGGATCATGAAAATATTCATATAGTTTCGTATCAAATTCAACCCCCACGAATCGGTTCTTGGTTAGTTGCGACAAGTTGACAAGACCCAGATACCCACCTGGGCTTCCAAGAGTCTTGTTGTCTGGAGATAGAAAGAACACGATCCCATCCCCAAAACATGATCTAGGGTTCACATTGCTGATCGAAAACGAAAATCTCGCAGAGAAAGACGCCGTTCGATTTGAATCCGAATTGAAGATCGGAATTGGATCGTTGTAGATGATCGAACCTGAACTCGTGGTGGGAACTGGGAGATTTCTCGTAAGACCCACGGAACCTTATCGCAGATACGAATCGCCGAAGAGAGTGAAGTTTCTGGGATTGAATGACGAAAAATCGATGCTGAAATTAACAGCGGAAATCAAATGCAAACTGGAAATTAAAAGTGCGAGGAGATGAAAGAAGTTTCTTGGAGATGAATCCATGGGAAGTTGAAGGTATGAGGTTGATGATTGTGAGGAATTCTGGGGTTTTTGTTAGGGTTTATGATCATTTCAGAGAAAAATGAGAGAAACAGAGAAGGATTTGGTTGATCTTGGTGAAGTGAAGAAGATAGGGTTTAAACGGTTATGAATGGAAGAAAGTGAGGACTAAGAAATGAAATGGAATGGAGGAATAAGAAGTGAATAAGGGGGAGAGGAAGAAGAAGGAAACAGATGCAAAGAAAATAACCCCGCTCTGATACCATGTTAAATTTCACCCAATTTGGTGAAACTAAAAGAGAGAAAAGGGAGAGAGATTTAAGAAATGATATTATTGATGAATCTCAACTCAAAGATACAAAGAGGACAGGTAGGTTATATATAACCAACCTCCCTAACAAACCAAGAAACAAGATAAAAGAAAACAAAGAAATAAAATTGTGAACAAATTGGAAATACAAGATTTACTATTCCTAACACGTAATCAGAACCCAACTCATACTACTTGCATATTCATTCAAATAATAATACTATGAACTAACCTTAATCACTCTAACCTAATGAACATAAAAAAAGTATAACAATATACCCCACATATATGAACAAAGCTTACTAATTTAAACTACAAAATTAAACACTTACTAAAACATAATCATATACATGAATTACATATGCAATTAACATGAATAATAGACAGATTATAAGCAAACAATACAAATAATAATAGTAATAGAATCAGAATTTGATAAAAACCAAACGTAGGTTTAGGGTTTTACTTAGAGGCTGGACACACTGGTGGTTGCTAAGGCGGAGGTCGGCGGCGGTAGGAATGCGTCGGAGGTGGTCGTCGGGCCAGCGATCGACTGGTCGTGGCTGGCGAACACAAAGCGGTAACAACGATTCTGATTACAACAATGCGGGGTTCCTCACGTCTGAGCGGCGGGCGGCGGTTTCCGACGATAACAGGGATCGTGCGGCTAGGGATGGCAATGGGCAGGGTCTGGGGTGGGTCCTGCTGGACCCGGACCCAGACCCGTCAATTTTTTTGGGACCCGGACCCGCCCCAAGACCTGATGAGTCCCAAAAATTCAAACCCGGACCCGGACTCAATGGGTCCATGGGTCCATGGGTCCTTAGTGGGTCCAACCATATTATGGATTTTTTTACTAAATTTATTAACTTTTGGGGTCGATTTTATACTTGTATACATGTATAATAGTAAGTATTCTATTTAAAAACACATATTTTTAAAACAATAAAAAGATCAAAACATCAATATACTATGATACGAGTGAATTCTAAGTTTCTAATGTCAAAACATCACAAAAGTCATCAAGACGTCAACAAAATATTACAAAAGTCTCTCAAAATACAACACAACTCAAAATGCCAAAAAAAAAAGTTGATGATTATAAAGAGATATATATATGTTATAGTGGAGAATGGGATGGGTACTAGACCAGTAGTGCGGCTGTGGTGGTCTGCGTGAGTTAGTGAGTGTGACTATGTGATACTATGTGTTTTAGTCTTTTAGATTTAGTATTTTAGTGTAGTACACGGTAGAGTAGACTTGTAATTAACTAATTGGGTTTTTATTTTTTTTAGGAAAATTATAAATGTTTATATTGTAACGGGTCCATGGGTAGGGTCCACGGGTCCGTACTTGGACCCGGACCTGTTAAATTTTTTGTAGACCCGGACCCGTTAATTGGATTTTTCGGGGTTTTACAGTGTGTGTGTGTGGAACTGATCATATAAGCATGACACTTTGGTGAGCATGTGAGCATGGCTGGATATTTAGCGGACATCAAGTGGTACTTTTATGGACATCAAATATGAGAGGTGGACATCAAGTATTGTTTCTGTGGACATCAAGTATGCAAAGGAAAATAAAAAATTTTCTTTGCGAGGATCAAATGTTGATATCTAACTTCCGTACTTAATGTCCACGAAAACAATATATGATGTCCACCTTTCATAAATGATGTCCACGACAATAATACTGGTTGTCAACCAGAAATCCAATCATGCTCACATGCTCACGAAAGTCCCATGCTCATATGATCAGTTCTCATATATATATATATATATATATATATATATATATATATATATATATATATATATATAGGATAATTGGATTATAATAATACCTACTTTCACCAATTGGATAATGGTGGACCGTACTTTCACTTTGTATTCTGGTGGTCCAAAAAAAAAATAAAATTGGATTGTAGTGGTACCAAATCCACCTCCACATTCTTTTAATTTTTTTCATTCCTACACTATATTGTTTTTGTTTTTTTCGTTCCTGCCCCTAGAAAGTTAATGAATTGTAGTTTCTAAAACATTTTTTAAATTATTTTTTTGAGACTCCGAATAATTATTATGATTTTTTAAAAATAATAAAAGTGAAAAAATCATAAAAAATAGTAAAAAAATGAAAAATTTTTGGGAGAAATGCTGTAAATTCATTAAAAATCATTGTAAAGTGTTATACTAAGTTTTGAATCAAATGCAACACAAAATCTATGATTCCCTAGAAAATATCCCACTACAATCCAATTTTATTTTTTTTTGGACCACCAGAATACAAAGTGAAAGTACGGTCCACCATTGTCCAATTGGTGAAAGTAGGGATTATTAGAATCCAATTTTCCTATATATATATATATGTATACATATCTGTATATATATATACTATGATTAACGTGGTTTTATGATGATGGCGAGTCCCATTTCGAACAAAATACATCGAGGATTGCATAAACTATGATTAACGTGGTTTTACAATGTATCCATGCAACTTTAGGGTTTTCTTTCTTTTATTTCTAAATAATACTTGCATAAATTACTCTCTTCCGAGCCTAACATTTAAATGAGTAAATTGAATTGAATTTAGAAGAGTTGGGAACAAGTGGATATTCACTCTTAAAAGTTCAATTTTATGACTCATAAAATTCATAAGTAAAGGGAAAGTGATTTTACAAAATATTATTCATGAAATACAAGTTTGATTTCCTTAAAGAGTAGTTTTCAAAGGTTAAACCCCATCACAAATTACCGAATCACACCATAATCCAAACGTGGACGTTCGGAGGCTCGAACGACGAGGAAAAATGTCCACAGGATTTTTGGCGACTCCACTGGGGAGTTTTTTTAAAGTGGGTAAAACTTGAAAAAAGTTTGTGTGCTTTAAATCTTTTGGAAGGAAAATGAATTTTACTTTATATTATTAGGTCATTCCTTTTAGGCGTAATGCATTGCATATACTGGGGCACTCCCTTGACATGTAATATGTCGTAGGAGCACATAAATCGGCGGTATTAGGCTTTTTCTTTTTAACCACAAAAATAACCCACGGGATGCCGGACCGGCCATACTCAATTGGTGCACTTACACTGACAGAGCATTGGTCACCACATCCACTCATGCATTGTTTAGACCCGATTTCGTGTATAAATACCGTCTAAATCCTTAGGCTTTTGACTTGTTTCGTAGCTTGTTTTAATAACTTTTAATGCGTTTTGGTTACTTTTGTAGTTCCCGAAGTTTTTACTCAAAACGATTCTAAATGGGCCAATTTTGCACCAATCTTGGGAATCCCGAGATTCCCTAAGATTCCCCGAGCCCTGGTCGTGTGAAAGGCAGCGGATTAGAAGGGCCGGTCATGTCGAAAGGCAGCGGAAGCGGAAGCAGCTGTTGAAGAGCACCCTGAAGAAACCTGTGGCCGAGGGAGACCGTGGCCACGGTCATATTGACCGTAGCCACGGTGTGATTGAGCCAAGGCCTAAGGAAGGAAAATTCCACTCGAGATGGACCGTGGTCACGGTCACTCTGACCGTAGCCACGGTGAGATCACTACCCTGCCCAAGGAAGAATCTGGCCGAACAAGACCGTGGCCACGGTCTCCCATGACCGTAGCCACGGCGGTGCGAAGGAGCGAAAAGTTGTCAGCCCTAATCGCCTAGACCGTGCCCACGGTGCATGGGAACCGTGCCCACGGTGATGCGAAGCGAAGAGAAGAATCGCCTGCCTTACGCAGGACCGTGGCCACGGTCACCGTGCCACGGTCCCTGAGACGATTTTGTGCATTGCGTAAAATGATGAGTTTTGAGTAACAACCTTGATTACTATTTAATGTATTTAGGTCATTTTAGCTAAACATCATCTATGCAGCAGCTTTTATCTATCTTTTATGATACTTTAGCACACTTTATCACATTTTAAGCTTTAGATTAGAGTGATTATGGAAGATCTTTGCTGAGATTATTGGTTCTTGTATTGGATTCTCTTGAGTTTTATTGGAAGTTTGAAGATTATTCTCAACTTTGGAGCATTGGAGTTTTATTATTCTGAAGTTTTCTCCCTTGTCATTACAATCAATGAGCATTTCTTAACCTTTTCTCTCTCTAATTTATTGTTTATTTACTAATCCCTGTTTTTGTTATTATTGGTATTGTTGAATGTTTATTGTCATCTTGTTTACTTTTTTAAGCATGAATGAAGTTGTTGATGTTATTATCATGATAGTTAGGATGTTTAGTGGCTAGAACCTTAATGGGTTAGGGAGATATTAAGGGTGTGAATGGGTGATTAGGTTTGGGTTAGCAATATTAGTGAGTAACTAGTTAGGAAATCAACTTCCTAATCCTATCCTTCCCTCAAGTGGGATGTATTTGGATGCGAAAGCATCCCGAATACATCGACCGCTTGTTGGAAGGTAGGAATTAGGATAGTTAGTATTCTAGTTCGCGGAAGCGAATAGAAACTAACTAGGAAATTCCGTTCCATTAACTCTCCCGGGTCTGTCGATGGATTTTGGGGAAGTTAATCCGGACTATCCTTGAAAGAGGAAGCCCGGTGGGTATTTTCTAATGGAGTTACCATTTGATTTCCCCTTCTCGTTACTCTCTTGTTGCGAAACACATTTCCTCATCCCCGTTTGCATCCCGAAAGTCTCTCGACACCCATTGTCTCACCTTTTTGACTGAACCTAGTGTGTTTGTGTTGTTTTTACCCTGAATTCTATCATCCTTTCATGATCGTAAACCCTACCTAGAGTCAATTAGTTGCAGCTAAGGCCCCTAGCTCCCTGTGGAAGAACGATAAAACCGAGGTCTTACAAACCACGTTACAACAAAAATGGCGCCGTTGCCGGGGAGCAAGCGCACCTAGCTTAGCTCTTTATCTTTAGGTTGTTTAAGATCATTTCACTGCTAGAGATTTTGTTATCCTTGGTTATTGGAAATTTGATTCTTCTGTTTGTTCCTTTTGTGCATGCGGACTCGCTCTCGATGAGGCCAAACTCCTATAACTCCACCGAACCTGAATCCGGAGAGCATTATTCGCCAAGCTAACGCCGGATCGAGACGAAGAAGACAACAAAGGGAGCGAGAGACGGTCAAAATTCCAATGGCTGAAGGAGAGCAAGTTCCACCCCTTACCTTAGCATCATATTCCTTACCATCGTCGGGTACGGGAGGCGATCCCATCACATTACCAGAATTGCCACCGAACGCATCGTTCAAGTTCAAGTCATATTTGTTGGAGATATTTGAAAACTCCCCGTACCATGGAGGAGAGCATGAAAATCCTATTGACCACATCAACAGGTTCGAGCAACGCATCGACTTCGTACAAATGAATGGAGTTTCCGCCGAATACATGAAGCTGAAGTTTTTCCCTCTTACTTTGAAAGGGAAAGCACTATTATGGCTCAACACGTGTCCGCCCGGAACTTATTCAACATGGGATGCCCTTAGCCGCGACTTTCTTCAAAGGTTTTTTCCCAATGATGAGACGTGTCGGTTGTGGCAAGCCATCGTGAGCTTTAAGCAAGAGTCCAATGAGTCGTTATTCGAAGCATGAGGGAGATTCAAAGGTCTCCAACGGAGGTGTCCACACCATAATCTTGAGGATTGGTTATTATTGCATCACTTTTATTCCGGACTGAGTAGCTCTTTGCGAGAATCCATGAGGCAAGTAAAGGCAGCTCAAAACGGCTGAGGAAGCAAACGTATTTCTTCACGAGCTATCTCAAAACTCTCCTCATTGGGGAGGCGGCCGTGGTCCAAGAGATGGTTCTCCTCTAGAAAGCAATCCTACTATTAAATTTCTCATGAATGCCGTTCTTGAGATGTAACAAAAGGCGGCTTTGGAGGAAACCACGAGGCAAGTAAAGGCAGCTCAAGAAGTACCTATACTTATTCCGGATGCCCGAGTTCTTGTATGTGATTTTTGTGGAGGGCCACATTCTTTGAAGCGATGTGAAGAGTACCAAACCGAGCAAGTCCAAGCCATTTATCCCAACAATAACCTCTCCTATACCAATCAAACCCCCATTCGTCCTCGTGGGAATTACGCCTACAACTAACAAGCTCCATTAAACCAAAACCCACCCCCTGGTTTCCCAAATCAAAATCGCCGCCAATACCACCAAAATCACCACCAAAATCCTCACCAAGGTCAATCTTCCCAAGCACCCAAACCACCACAACAAGAAACCCATGACCAAACCCTTCAAAAGTTGGCCTTATCTCAAGAAAAGATGGCCTTAGATCGAGAAAAAGACCAAACTCGCATTAAGAACCTCGAGTTACTATTGGCTCAATTGGCACAACAATCTCAACCTATCCAATCTTTGCCTAGCCAACCCCAACCAAACCCGAACGGACAACTTAATGCTATTACATTGAGGAGTGGTAAGGAGATTGATGGCCCTAGGATGGTGGGCGAGGAAGTCTTGGGTGACAAAGAAGGTGATGTGGTGGACATCTCAGAGGAGGAAGATGTGATGGAGAAGCGGGAAAGTTAGTTAGTCTTGGGTGAGGAAGTTGAGGGAGTACATGAGGATGAATTGGGAGAATCTAGTAAAGAAAGAGAGGAGATGGAGAAGTTAAGGAAAGGGAAAGGAAAAATGGTGGAAGAAGAGCCAATCCAAACTATTGAGAAGCCAAAGCTACCGCCGGTCCCTTTTCCCGAGCGGTTAGCAAAGCCAAAATCCGATGCAAAGTTTTCAAAATTCATTGAGATGCTCAAGAAGCTTAAAGTGAACATTCCATTTCTTGATGCCATTTCTGAAGTCCCGTCCTTCAAGAAGCATTTGAAGGAGCTTCTCACGAGCAAGAGGAGGATTCAAGAGAAATCTACGATCCATTTGACAACGGATTGTAGTGCAATTATCGATAACAAATCACCGGAGAAGTTAGCCAACCCCGAAAGTTTTTCCATTACATGCACCATTGGTGATATGCGGATTGGCCGTGCCCTTTGCGATCTAGGAGCAAGTGTAAGCGTCATGCCTTATTCGATTTGCAAGAAGTTGAATCTCGACGATCTAGCTCTTACAACAATTAACCTCCAATTGGCCGACCGTTCTGTGCGAAGACCTTTGGGAATATTGGAAGACATCCCAATCCAAGTGGGGCGGTTTTTTATTCCTTGTGATTTTGTGATCTTGGAGATAGAGGAAGTCAACAACATCCCTATTATTTTGGGAAGGTCGTTCCTTGCTACGGCGGGAGCAATTATCGATGTGAAGAATGAAAGCATGTCGTTGAATGTCGGGAATGAAAGCATCAGTTTTCAACCTGAGGGGTCATTGAAAGGTCCTTCGTATGGGGACTCATGCTATGCTATTGATATGATGGAGTTTCTTGTTGATGAGTATATTGAGGACTCCCATTTTCTTGAATCTATTTGCGACGATCCCTTGGGAGCTTGCTTATTGGAGTCCTTCCAATTTGAGACCGACGGCACCGATATTACTTTCTTCACCAACCTTCTTGACTCTTCACCCGTTCATGAGGAGATTATTATTGATGAGCCTTATATGGAGTGCATGGAGATTCAAGATGCGATCTACAAAGGTATGTCTTCCCCTCAAATTCAATCTTCTACTCCTTTAGAGCTTAAAGCTTTACCCCCTTCCCTCCAATATGCTTTCTTGGATGATGAGAAATCTTATCCTGTCATTGTGAATGCGAATTTGAATGATTTTGAATTGTCCAAGTTGCTTGATTTACTTAGAAAACATAGGGGTGCATTAGGTTATAAAATAGAAGATTTGAAAGGTTTGTCCCCTTCCATATGCATGCATTCGATTGACTTGCTAGAAGATGCCAAGCCTACTAGGCAACCCCAACGTCGTTTAAATCCCAACATGCAAGAAGTGGTTAAAAAGGAAGTAGTAAAGTTGCTAGCTGCTGGGATCATCTTCCCCATCGCAAATAGTGAATGGGTAAGCCCGGTTTAGTGTGTACCCTAGAAGGGTGGAATGACCGTAATTGAAAATGACAAGAAAGAACTAGTTAATACCCGGACCGTCACCGGTTGGCGGATGTGTATCGATTACTGCCAATTAAACAAAGTAACAAAGAAGGACCATTTCCCCCTTCCCTTTATTGACCAGATGTTAGAACGGTTGGCAAGCCACTCGCATTTTTGCTTTTTGGATGGGTACTCGGGGATCTTTCAAATTTCAATCCACCCCTCACACCAAGAAAAAACCACCTTCACTTTCCCATACGTGACATTTGCTTACCGTCGCATGCCATTTGGTTTATGTAATGCCCCTGGGACTTTTCAACGTTGTATGATGGCTATTTTTAGCGATTTCATTGAAACATGTATGGAAGTCTTTATGGATGGTTTTTCCGTGTACGGTAATTCTTTCGATGACTGTTTGCTAAATCTGGAGAAAGTGTTAACTCGTTGTGAGGAAGTGGATCTAGTTTTGAATTGGGAGAAATGCCACTTCATGGTAGAACAAGGTATCGTTCTGGGTCACTTAATCTCTTCTAAGGGCATCGAAGTGGACAGGGCTAAAGTTGAGGTTATAGAGCGCCTACCACCCCCAGTTTCTGTTAAGGGGGTGCGTAATTTCCTTGGCCATGCCAGCTTTTATCGCCGGTTCATCAAGGATTTTTCAAAAATTGCTCGACCTCTAACTAACCTCTTGTGCAAAGATGCCCCTTTCATTTTCACTGATGAGTGCCTTGAGTCATTTTATATGTTGAAGTAGGCTTTGATTTCCGCTCCGGTAGTTCAACCTCCGGATTGGACGCTACCCTTCGAGATCATGGCCGACGCGAGCGACTTCGCCGTGGGAGCGTGTTTGACCGAAACAGTAGACAAGAAGCCAAGGGTCATCTATTACGCGAGCCATGCGCTTGATAGCGCCCAAAGGAACTACACTACCACGGAAAAAGGAGCTTTTAGAATTCGTTTTTGCGCTTAACAAATTCCGGCAATACCTCATGTTCTCTAAGGTGGTAGCCTACACGGATCATGCCGCTATCAAATACTTGATGGGAAAGAAGGAGACAAAACCGAGACTTATACAGTGGGTCTTACTTATGCAAGAATTTGATTTGGAAATCCGCGACAAGGCGGGCACGAAGAATGTCGTAGCCGATCACCTCTCGAGGATTCTTGTCGACTTGGATGACACCCAACCGACTGTAGATGTTTTCCCGGACGAGCGACTCTTGGCTATCAACTCTCATCCTTGGTATGCGGATATTGTGAATTATTTGGCGAGCGAAGTGATTCCTAAACACTTGAACCATCATCAAAAGAAGAAATTCCTCTACGACATGAAGCATTACTTTTGGGATGACCCTTTCCTTTTCCGTCTTTGTAATGACGGGATGTACCGGCGATGTATTCCCGAGACTGAAGTGCAATCTGTCTTGACCCATTGTCACGAATTTCCGGTGGGAGGTCACGGTGGCTCCCAAAAGACGGCAGCGAGGGTTTTGCAAACCGGCTATTGGTGGCCGACTCTTTTTCGTGACGCCCACTTGCATGTCAAGCAATGTGATAGGTGTCAAAGATCTGGTAACATCTCTCGGAAGAATGAAGCACCATTGAACTATATTCTTGAGGTGGAAGCCTTCAATGTGTGGGGATTGGACTTCATGGGTCATTTTCCGTCGTCTTTGCAATGACGGGATGTACCGGCGATGTATTCCCGAGAGTGAAGTGCAATCTGTCTTGACCCATTGTCACGAATTTCCGGTGGGAGGTCACGGTGGCTCCCAAAAGACGGCGGCGAGGATTTTGCAAACCGGCTATTGGTGGCCGACTCTTTTTCGTGACGCCCACTTGCATGTCAAACAATGTGATAGGTGTCAAAGATCTGGTAACATCTCTCGGAAGAATGAAGCACCATTGAACTATATTCTTGAGGTGGAAGCCTTCAATGTGTGCGGATTGGACTTCATGGGTCATTTCCCGTCGTCAAGGGGTTTCCAATACATCCTAGTGGCGGTGGACTATGTCACAAAGTGGGTCGAAGCCATACCATGTGTAAGGTGCGATGGGAAGTCCGTTTCGAAATTCTTGAAAAAGACCCTATTCCCAAGATTTGGCATTCCGCGGGTCATCATTAGTGAAAAAGGTTCCCATTTCATTGAAAAGAAATTCGAGTCTCTCTTGGCGAAGTACGACATTAAGCATAAGAAGGGACTCCCCTACCATCCCCAAACACAAGGTCAAGTGGAAATCTCAAACCGTGCCATCAAGGAGATCTTAAAGAAGACGGTTAGCTCTTCAAGGAAAGATTGGGCAGAAAAATTAGATGAAGTCTTGTCGGCATACCGCACCGCTTTCAAGACACCGATCGGTACTACCCCTTACCGTCTTATCTATGGGAAGGCGTGTCACTTCCCCGTAGAACTTGAGCACAAAACCATGTGGGTAATCAAGAAGTTGAATTTCAATCTCAAGGCGGCCGGAGGTAGTCGGTTATTTCAATTAGGGGAACTTGAGGAGTTGAGGCGTCATGCATATGAGAACAACAAGATCTACAAGGAGAGAACGAAAGCATGGCATGATAAGAGGTTGAACCGACATGAGTTTATGGTAGGCGATAGGGTTCTCATCTTCAACTCAAGGCTGAAGTTATTCTCTGAGAAATTGAGATCAAGATGGTCCGGGCCATTTGAAATTGTGAGAATTCTCCCGCCGGAGTGGTTGAATTGAAAGATGCACAAGGAAAGTGTTTCAAAGCAAACTCATCGAAGCTCAAACCATACATCATGGGCGAGGAATATGTCGGGACAGTTGTGGCATACCTCGCGGATTTTGAAGATTGAAAAGCATCGGGATAGGTCGAGCTAGGACCTACAAAACAAGCACCCGGGAGAGGTATGAACTACTTCCCCCTCTTTTAGTGTTTTCTTTCAATTTTTGTTTCTTTCATTTTATTTCCCTTGTTTTAGCATTTTTCATCTTCCTTTGTTTTATTTTAGAAAAAAAAAATTGAGAAAAAATTAGAAAAATCTGAAAAGTTTAAAAAGAAGAAAAAAAAAAGATCGAGAGGGGTTCTATGAGGGTCGGGGTTTGAAAGTGTTTTTGAGTGTTGGGAGAGTGTCCTTGAATGATAATTGAGCGAAAAAGAAAAGGGAGTGGATGATAAGAGGGTAGATTTTAGGACTTAACATTTTTTCTACAAGTTTTGAGCATTGTAGGTACTGTGGATGGGCCGAAAGGGACCGTGCCCACGATCGCCTGGACCGTGACCACGGTCAAAGTATGCAAGTTACTCCCAGTTCCCTCAAGCCGAAGTAGACCGTGACCACGGTGGGTTTCACCGCAGCCACGGTCTCATCGTTGCTGATTCTTGAAAATTCTATCCCGAAGATCACCGTGACCACGGTGTGTTTACCGTAGCCACGGTCTCCACCCTGCATTTTTCCCCTCTTTTTACCCAGTCCGAACCGCACCGTGCCCACGGTCAAATGGACCGTGGCCACGGTCTGTCGAAAAACTGCGATTGTGTCGGGCACTAAACTCCCATTTTCCTCTCATTTCTCTTTCATTTTCTTCCACCCTCACACTCGAAAACCCTTCCCCAACCCTAAAACCCTAAATCCCTTGCCATTTTTGACAAATCCATCACCAAATTCCTCCATTCCTCCCAAATTTCTCCTGCGATTCGTACCCTAGCTGCGCACCCTGCTGAGTTTCGTTAATTTTCGGGTCTTCCTCAAGCGAAATTCTGGGGTTTTCTTCCTTGTGGGGCTCGAATCTCTCAAGAAAAGTCTCCAAAGTCTTCAACCTAGGTATTCCTTGATTGTTGGTGCATAAATTCTTGTTTTCCTTGCATATTTGGGTTGAATTTTATGCGAATTGATTGTGGGTTTGGTTAGACGAAATGATTGAGTTTGGAGTTTGAATTGGTGAATATTTTCGAAATTGGGAGTGTTATTGGTGAACTCTTAGTTGGGATTTTGTCGTTGATAGTGATTTTGTAGTTGCTCGAGATTTTTGGGTAGTGTTTGTGTTGTGTTTCGTTGTTGTGGTGGTTGTGTTTTTTAGTTGCTATCAATGGGTCGAGCAAAACGTGCCCGGACTGAGCCGGAATCGACCCCCGTCCCATCAACCTCTATCGAGCCTGACAAAACTCGGTATAAGGGTCAACCGGCCTCGATTATTCAATGCGACCTGAAGATTAAGGTTAATTTCCGGGACGACATACACAAGGCACGGTATGAGCAGCTCAAGTAGCGGAAAATCTGTGCTCCGGATCTCTATCATGAGGAGACGGCAAAGGATGTCTTTTATAAACTGAGCATGGACTTTTTCATCAGTCATGGGATGGGAGGTCTTCGCCACAATCAACGAACCAATCATCGAGCAACCGATGCTCGAATTCCTCAGCTCTTTGGTGGTAAAGGAAGACGACACATCCAACGCCTCCTTCTCATACATTGGGAACAAAAAGGAGGTCGAATGTACGCTCAAAGATCTATGCAACGCTCTAGGCCTTCCCGAGGACGACATCCCCTACGACGAGTGCGTTAAATTCAATGAACAAGAAGCTATGCAAGCACTCACTTGTTGGAGGAGACGTTACCCGAAGATTCGATCACAACGAGCGAAATACTATTGCCCAAGCAACTCTAAGGCCAGAGATTTCTGTAATCTGAGCGTCCGCATCTTCCACCGTATCATTTCGAACTCCGTTTTTGGCCGTGACGCCGGATGTTCAAGCATCCGGAAAGACGACCTCTTCATCCTCTACAATGCAATCAACAGTCGCCGGGTCAACACTGGCTCGTGCATCCTCCATTGCCTTTGGGAAATAAGCCTCGAAACCCGTAACACGACTATTGGTATGGGTCACATCATCACCCATTTCCTAAGGAAGCAAGGGTTCGAGACCTATCTAAGCAAGTGGACTCCCCGCTACTTCCCCGATCCTATCGACGGTGTTCGCCTACGAAAGATGGAATTCTTGGAGAAACACAAGACGCGGACATTATACCATCACGGGAACGACCCCCATAGCGTCGTGATTCAGTTGGGCGACGACAATGCCGAGCAACGTCTAGATGTCTCCGACCAACGCAATTGGTCGTGTGGCCAAACTTTTGGGGATCGTTTTGTGGTGGGTGGTCCCGGGGATCGAGTGGAGGAGGGTGAAGGAGAAGAAGAAGATGAGGAAGAAGAAGATGAGGAAGAAGAAGAAGGGGGTGAACAAGCACAAGGAGACGAAGCCGAGCCGAGTCAACTACGGGACGCCGCTCTTGAGCGTATCAGCGAGCAACTCCAAGAGCTTCATGATGAGTTTTAAGTACAACTGGAGCTCATCCAAAACCAGCAGCTCTTGATCGAAAACTTGCAAGGATTGATCGAGATCCAACAGGAGACGCTGGCTAGCATCCAATCGCAGCTCCAACCCCGTTCTCCGCCGGGAGGGTCCGCTTGAGGACCGTTTGTAAGCACTCCACCCCCCATCCGACCTTTATCATTGTTTCTATTTACTTTATTTTGTGAAGTACAAGTGTGGGGGAGTGCTTCTTCGGGGTTTCGGATGCGATGTCTGGTGGTTTTGGGTTGTTGATCTCTCGGTTTCTTTTGGCATGAGTTAGCATATTCTAGGGTTGTTCGGTTAGGATGCTCGGGTTATCTTATGGTTGTTTGATGGTTGTTTTTGTGGGCTTGACTGTTTGTATTTTGGTCATGGATGGATTGTAACCGAATGTTATTTTACGAATGTAATGAATTAGTTGTTTCGGTTAGTGTGTATCGAGTTTCACCCTTATTTCCCGCCTCAATGAGTGAGATTCGGGGATAAGGTAAGTCATTGGCAATGTATATATTGTTCATATTTTCGTTTTTCATCTTTTCAATTTCTTTTCATAATCTTTTAAGTTAGTTTTTCCTTTCTTTTGCTTTTGGTCTCGCATGCGAACTCCATAGTTATAAAGTCGTCTTTTACTCTAACATTGTTCTGACTCTCTTGAACGACGACTTCGGATCGCTGTTTTTAACGCTTATGAAGAGCATGAGGTAATATCTTTCCACCTTACTCTTTTTATGTGAATTCTTATCATGATTCATCGCATGCTTGGTTTTCTTTTGGGTGGCGAACCCCTTTGAGTGTCTGTGTTGGGATATCTATTGCTGTTGGAGCCGTGTGGGCTCGGGTCGCCATCATTTCTACCTGCTAGTCGTTTTTGTTTGTTTGTGTTCTGTAGGTTCTCTACCCTTTTCATATGACACCTTCCCACAATGAGGACATTGTGGAGTTTTCAGTGTGGGGGGGAGGGGGGGGGGATATTCTGTTTCAAGGGTAGATCACCTAGTCGTTTTGTTCTTTGTTCTCCTAGTTTTTGCTTAAAATTTAAAAATTTTTGTGTGAAAAAGGAGAAAAAAGGGAGTGAAAACCTTTTCGTTTTGTTTTTGTTTTTGCTTTGTTTCCTGGATCTCGTTATTGAAGTTGAGAAGCCGTTCTTAAACTTCTTTCTAAAAGTAATCGGTTGGAGCATTTTCGACCCTAACTCGGGTTCTAGTCGAGACTTACCCTTAATAGACTCCCTTCATTAAGTGTCTTGTGAGACTCCCGTTCCTCTCTCGTTTTGTTGGGAACCCGGAGATTCTAGGGGCTTGTGTCTGAGTTTGTTTTGTTTCTCGTTTAGCAAAAGCAAAAAGTGCAAAAAGAAAAGAAAAGAAAGAAAAAGGAAAAAGAAAGAAAAAGGAAAAAGAAAGAAGAAAGCTTTCAAAAGATATAATAACCTGAATAAGTGGAGCGTGTCGCTGAAGACATTAACCACCATACACTTAGCCAACCTACACGGGCCCGGTATTCGTGGTATGACACTAGATACCCCTTAACCCTCCTCCTATATCGCTTGCGACGGAGAGGCGTATGGAAAAGACCATGTTGGGAGGGTATACCCCTTATATGGGCCGTCTAATTCCTGAAAGTATGGCTAATACCGACTTTTAAAAAACCAAAAAGAAAAAAAAAGAAGAAAGAAAAGAAAAGTTTTGCTTCTAAAAAGAGCGAGGCCTCCCCTTGCATCACCTACGGCCCTCACCAACCCAAGGGCGACCAAATGCAAGGGAGGGCAACACTCATCTCGGTTGTTTCGTTGTTATTTTCAAATTCGGACGCGAGTTTTTTTTTAGAGTCTTTTGGTTCCCGTTAAACCCTTGTTGTGCTTTTGCTGTGGGGTTTCGCTTGTTACAAGGTGTAAGGAGTTGAAAATCTTCAAGATCGACCTTTTTCTGAGTTTGTTGTTTGTGTGATGCTCCTAACGGTTACTTTGGGAGGTTTAATCGCGTTTTCTTAGTTTGGATTGCGAGATCTTGTGAATCAAAGCCTTTGCTTTTCGTTCCTTTTTGTTTTCTTCGGCTTTGTTTTCACTTTCCCTCTCTCCTTTTTCTTTGGCTTTTGTGGGTACAACCAATACAAACCCTCACAAGTCCATCTCGTCCACCCGGGCTGCTGGGGGGTTCAAAGGGCTTGGTGCATACGCTAAATGCACCCGTTTCTCTCCCACGACAGAGGAGTTAGTCTTAGTTAGTTAGTTTTTGTTTTGTTTTGCTCGGGACGAGCAAAGGTTTAAGTGTGGGGGTGTGTTTAGACCCGATTTCGTGTCTAAATACCGTCTAAATCCTTAGGCTTTTGACTTGTTTCGTAGCTTATTTTAATAACTTTTAATGCGTTTTGGTTACTTTTGTAGTTCCCGAAGTTTTTACTCAAAACGATTCTAAATGGGCCAATTTTGCACCAATCTTGGGAATCCCGAGATTCCCTAAGATTCCCCGAGCCCTGGTCGTGTCAAAGGCAGCGGATTAGAAGGGTCGGTCATGTCGAAAGGCAGCGGAAGTGGAAGCAACTGTTGAAGAGCACCCTGAAGAAACCTGTGGCCGAGGGAGACCGTGGCCACGGTCATATTGACCGTAGCCACGGTGTAATTGAGCCAAGGCCCAAGGAAGGGAAAATGCCACCCGAGATTGACAGTGGTCACCGTCACTCTGACCGTAGCCACGGTGAGATCACTACCCTGCCCAAGGAAGTATCTGGCCGAACAAGACCGTGGCCACGGTCTCCCATGACCGTAGCCACGGCGGTGCGAAGGAACGAAAAGTTGTCAGCCCTAATCGTCTAGACCGTGCCCACGGTGCATGGGAACCGTGCCCACGGTGATGCGAAGCTAAGAGAAGAATTGCCTGCCTTACGCAGGACCGTGGCCACAGTCACCTTGACCATGCCCACGGTCCCCAGCGGTCTGGGTTTTTGTTATTATTGGCATTGTTAAACTTTGGAGCATTGGAGCTTTATTATTCTGAAGTTTTCTCCCTTGTCATCACAATCAATGAGCATTTCTTAACCTTTTCTTTCTCTAATTTATTGTTTATTTACTAATCTCTGTTTTTGTTATTATTGGTATTGTTGGTATTGTTGAATGTTTATTGTCATCTTGTTTACTCTTTTAAGCATGAATGAAGTTGTTGATGTTATTATCATGATAGTTAGGATGTTTAGTGGCTAGAACCTTAATGGGTTAGGGAGATATTAAGGGTGTGAATGGGTGATTAGGTTTGGGTTAGCAATATTAGTGACTAACTAGTTAGGAAATCAACTTCCTAATCCTATCCTTCCCTCAAGTGGGATGTATTTGGGTGCGAAAGCATCCCGAATACATCCAACGCTTGTTGGAAGGTAGGAATTAGGATAGTTAGTATTCTAGTTCGCGAAAGCGAATAGAAACTAACTAGGAAATTCCGTTCCATAACTCTCCCGGGTCTTTCATGATCGTGAACCCTACCTAGAGTCAATTAGTTGCAGATAAGGCCCCTAGCTCCCTGTGGAAGAACGATAAAACCGAGGTCTTACAAACCACGTTACATGCATCACTCTACGAGGTCTCCACGCGAGCCTCCAAGAGCAACACCCCACACATTTAAGTTGCCTTTACAACAAGAATGCACGGAGCGAGTATTTGAGCCGCTAAGCCTTATCCAGCCAATAAACCCTTTTGTACATAGAGCCTTGGTTTAGGGTACCCCCTCTGTTCATATGTGTGCTATGTGCTACGTGTTTAAATTTGTTGTAAAAGAGTCGATCCAAGTTTAGGAATGTTGTTCTAATTTACATAGTAGTCATTGGGCTGAAAAGAGTCATGTTTACCAACTAAAAAGTTCAACCTTAAAAGTTATGGTCTACACAGTGGTTGGGCCCATTTACTCATAAAGGTTGATCCTCTTGGTTCATAAAGTAAACTCAACTTGCCTTTGATGATTCTATATGACCCTTTATAACATTTCCTCAACAAAGGTCCAATAAACCTGCCTAAAAGTCCAACAAAAGAAAATGGGTAAAGTCTTAGACTGCATAACGGTCACCACGTTTGAGTAAATTAGTTTATCGACTTAATTTTTGAATCCATCATACTTATGGCCGGCTCGTGGTTAGGCCCAACCATATCGGATTTATCAATTAAGTCTATAAATTAATTATAACTCACCCGTCGTTGGTTTTATCCTTTCTTTTACGATATCCATTTTCCCAAACAAGTAGAATAAAATAAAAAATGATAAAATAGAGGAGCGTCAGGAAGTTAGTCTCATTGATCATCATTCTAGTCCGCATAATAATCAGTACGGTTGGAGTTAGTCCAAGTAGGGTGTCTAAGTTACGGATTCTCCTTAAAACGGTCAGCCTGTGGATGGGGCTTTTCCGAATTGAGAAACACTAACTTGAACTCCCGTACTCGGTCTTGAATCGCTGTGTTCGGTTTTATCCGGCCCTTTATGATGATCAATGGTCTTTTAGGATCATGTAGAGTTAGGATCATGCAAACCCGGGTCCCGAGTGAGTCACCTTGTCCAGTTAGCGCGTAGGTCGTGCATATTAGGAGGTCCCATGTAGGTCTGCTAGGTCATTCATTCATCAGATTGGATGTTTGGATCAATAAAAGGTCAATCTCTGAACTGTGTGTGGTTTTCTGTAGTCAACATAGGAGACCCGAGTCTAGCTTGGATCCCCGGCCCAACAGGTCGCTTGATCCGTAACCCGGTCTTCGTTCCATCAGCACCCAGGTCCAAAACCTCCCATCGTCTGCAATTCGACATGTCTGCCGAAGAGAACCACGGAGACAACCAAGTCCAAGAGGCCTTACTCAAACTTCTTGAGGAGAAGTTCAGGCAAGTTGAGGGCTCAATCACTTTTGCCGCCTTACAGCAAGAGAAGAAAGCCGATTAGCACATCGCTCGGCAGCGAGAACTCATCCAAGACAAGATGCTCGCACAGAGCAACAGCAGGAGACTCTAAATGGTGTTTTGGAGGCAGTGCAACGCATTAACATGCGAATGGGAATGACGGAAAATGATGAGATGGAAATTCTTCCTAACCCAATCGGTGACAAAGGCAAAGGGAAGATAGGCGGAAGTTCCAATGCTGGAGTGGTCATTGAGGTGTCCGATGATCTAATACCTAGGCTGCCACCGCTAGTAACTGTTCCTCAAACTGTCCCGATCAAGGCTGAGTTACGCGATGACCCGGTCATCCAAGACATAAAGGCTCAACTGAAGTGTTCAAGGATGCTGTGAGCCAGATGCCGACCTTCACCAATTAGTTCATCGAATTCGAACCACCCACTGAAATCAATGCTAATATAGTGGGAAAGATGGATATTCCGCTGAAGAAGTTCTACCCACCTGAGAATCCAATCCATTATGTGTGGGAATTCAACCGAGTGATGCCACTCCGAGGTGTCACTACCGAGCATTACAAGCAAGTCTTCCCATCATCATTGAATGATGAAGCATTGATTTGGTGTTATACGCTTCCTCTGGAGGTACGAGGAGATTGGACTGCTTTGCATAGGGCATTTATCGAGCACTACAGTAAGATCCAGAAAAATAAGGTAACCCTGACAGACATCATGGCTATTCGACAAGGAGTAAATGAGTCGTTCACGGCCTACTATGAGAGGTGGCATGCTAAGCTATCTCAGGTGACCAGCATTATTCCCACAGAAATGCAGTTAGACACATTTGACTGTGGTTAAAAACCAAGTCTGGCGCAACAATTAAACTTTCATGTAGTTGAGAGTTTTGAGTACTTGAAGAAGTTATGTCCTAAGCTAGAGGCACGCAAGGAAAGGACCGCTACGTCCCAGAATTGGAAGGGAAACAACGTAGGAAGAAAGACCACCAATGCTCCTAAGGTGGCTGAGACAAGCTTCGTACAGAATGTGAATCGTGGTTCGCCTCCGAAGGTGACCTACTTCCAATACGATTCATATACCCCACTTGATATGACTTATGCCGAAGCTTTGGACCGATTGCTAAAATTAAACAAGATCCAGTTGCCAGTACCTAGACCTGAACCTAAGACTAAGGGACCAGGATGGAACAACAATGCTTACTGCAAGTACCACCGGACCAGAGGTCATGACACTGAGAAATGCTGAACGCTTAAGAACCAGATTGAGAAGATGATCCGTTATGGGGCGTTGCCGATGCCTAAAGCTGCAAATAAACCCAATAACAAAAGCTATCCTCTCCTAAATCATGCCATCTTTGTGGGAGAGGGCACTTTTGATCCGTCCGAATGTATCACCGGCGAAGGAGCACCGACACTCCTTCCTGAAGATTCGACAGCATTTACTGTCAATGTTATTTGGGTTAGTGATGAAGAAGATGTGTATGAAGAAGGTCCTAATGACGATTCTGGTCCAATAAGGAAGAAGAGGCTCCACCTAATACTGCATTCTTAACTAGGTCGGGAAGGCATAATCAGGCGAGGGCTGAACATGAAGCTCCTCCATCAAATCCAAGTCCTACAAGAACAGAAGTACCTGCTGCTCCTGAAGGCTTAATAGCTCTTACCATAAATGGCATATGGGCCAGCGATGCCGAAGACGATTATCATCATAGAGGAGTAACTCAGCAACGCTTAGAAGAGCTAAGGGACAACTTGCAAAGTATGGTCATACATTCGACCATTCGCCATAAGAAAAAGGTTCGGGAACACCTCGAGTTTCAGGACCAACAGATAGAACAACAACGAGAAACTATGGACAACATGCAGGAGGAATTTCGCCGCCTTAAGAATGACTCCGATCCACAAGCCCTGAAGAAAAGGAGGTGGACCTGGGGGATTCTAACTTGGCGTGCAAGCTAAGGAATCCTAACTCTTGGCGCCATCTATTCCAATCTCCTCTTGGATTAGGACTCCTTATCCAAAGGGGAGTTGGTTACAACAACCTTATCCTAATTGAAATTAGCTTTCCTAATCCAATATGATTAGTTACAAGATAACCAACCTTATCTAGGATAATAATAATCATAATTGGCGCCTAAGCTACACACCACACGTGACACACACACACACACAAACCTTCTAGAACATTCTAGAACACCTTAGAACATTCTAGACTCCTACTAGACTCCTATGACTTGATGCTCAAGTTTATAACTTACTTGGCATCTTACATGACTCTAAAAACTATAAAGATAATATAGATCACACCCAAAACAATTAAAAGCTAATAGAAATAAAGTTACATCCAAAAGATCAGAACTATGAAATTTAAGTTGAACTTTGCTTCTGCATTTTGAGCCTTTGGACGTGTGATGACGTGATATTGGGCCACTTTAGGATGTTTGGACATCCTCTTGGAACAAAGAACATACCATGTGAATGGGCCTTTGGACTTCTGCTTTGTATCTTCCTTCTTTAGCCCACTTGATGTAAATGAACCAAATCTTCCTTATTGGGCTTATTCTGGACGAAGCCCTTTGATGAAGGACCCTATCTGTAGTTTGGAGCTTCCATTGAGCCTTCTTGAATGGGCTTGGGGGACGTAGCGTGGGCTGATTTACATCATTCCCCCCTTGTTGAAAGAAGTTTGTCCTCAAACATGGAGATTCAAGTTCAAAGACCTTGGTTAGCCCAACTGCAATCTTAAAGTGGATCAGGACCTCCACGTGAGCCATGGTTGTTTCAATAATTCTCACGTGAACCAGTGCCTTCACGTGAACTGTGATGGTTTGGAAGATTTGATCTTTTTCACTCTTGCTATGCATGAATGTGTCATGGACACACTTGTTGATGAAGGACTTCAGAATCTGATTCATGAGTCTCATAATAGAAGCAAAAAATTACTTAGAGGTACCCTAAGTTTTGAAGAAACAATTTTTTGGTACCCTAACTTTTCAAAACTAATTTTGGGGTACCCTAACTTTTAGGATTAGAAATTACTAGGTGAATTTCCGGCGAAACTCCGATTGATTCAAATCATTTTCGTCCACGAAAACAAAGGGCATTTTCATCCACAAAAACATTTAATCAATTTCCCGCCTAAAACTCATCGTTGAATTCAAATAATTGGCCGAAAATTCACCTAATTATTTCTAATTCTAAAAGTTAGGGTACCCCAAAATTAGTTTTTAAAAGTTGGGGTACCAGAAAAACATTTCACCAAAAGTTAGGGTACCCCTAAGTAATTTCTTGTAATAGAAGGTATATAGATTAGATCACAATGTGTGACTAACCATACAAGGAGACTTCTTGGGATTTGAACAGTAGTAACCCCTAACTGAATCTGAATCATGTTGGTTTCCTTCTTCTTGGCAATCACTAGGGCACTTGGATGAACGACTTGCTTTTTATTATACCCTTGGCGTAAAAATAGCAGAATTTCGAACCCTTAGATCAACAGTAGGGTTCACGTGATCCTTTGCAGCATAGGTTTCACGTTGCTTGGACTTTGATGAGCCTTCTTCAGTTGAGCTCTTGTGATAGACGATTATAGGGGGCCCCTCTTCAGACTTTTCGTGACTTGGACTTGTGGGAATGACCTTCTTTTGTTCACTAAACTCAGGGCGTTCAGTGATCATGAAAGATATGACTTTGAGTCATTCTTTGGAACTAATTGTGATGCCTTTAGGGGAGCTAACGTGACCCTCTTGTTTTTCACCTTCAGAGTGTAGGTGTTAGCTCTTCCATCATGTGTAACACTCCAATCAAATAACCATGGTCTTCCAAGCAGAATATGACAGGCATCCATAGGTAGTACATTTCACCAGATTGAATCTTGATAAGACTTTCCAATAGAAAAGCTTACCAAACAGCGTAGATTCACCTTTAAGCCTTTACCCTTATTGAGCCACTGGACAGTGTATGGCGCGGGGTGTGGGCTTGTAGGGAGTTGTAACTTGTTCACCATATTTGTTGAAACTGCATTAGTACAGCTTCCACTATCGACGATTAAAGAACAAATTTTCCCTTACTCGATACAATGGGAATGGAAGATAGCTTCCCGTTGTTGCAGATCTTCAAGAACTGGAGAGCTATTCAGAACTCTCCTCATAACCAGCATCTCTCCTTGATCTGGTTCTTCCACGACCTTTTCTTCAAATTCGTTGTGGGTGGCGTGGGATCCCTCTTCTATATCTGTCGATTCAGGTTCAAAGAGAGCATTTTCGAACTCCATAAGAGTGATGGTTCTCTTGTTAGGGCATTCAGAAGCAATGTGACCGAGCCCTTGACACCTAAGGCACCTTTTTTTTTATCCGTGGGTGTAACTGGAACGAATTTAGGAACGGTTTGAGGAGTAGGAATAGGCGTTTTTGTGGCGGACGGATGGGAATGGTTTTGGCTCTTTTGTGGAGTGTATGTTTGAGGCGAGTAGGGAGTTCTTTGGGAACTAGGGTTCCTGTTTGATGTCTCCTTGCCTCTTCTTTTCTTTTGCTATTCCACCTTGTTAGCCAAAGTACTTAATTCATCAAGAGTTTCATAAGGTTGAAGTTCCACCACATACCTTATGTTGTCGTTCAGTCCAGCAAGATACCTCACAAGAGTTTGAGGTTCATCTTCTTTTAGATCACACCTCCAGAGTAGGTGTTCGAATTCTTTAGTATACTCTTCAACAAATTTCGTCCCTTGGGAGAGTTGTTGCAGTTTGAAGTAGTTGCCCTTGAAATAACTAACTTGTATATTTTAGTCGATTTTGAATTATAATTTAGTCTTTTTATATTAAATTCTGTAATATTCTTCACTTGGACGAGAATTGGTTTATTTTGCAGATTTTAGTGAAATTTCCCTAAAAAGCAAAGAAAATAGAGAAGAAATTAAAGATGAAGAGAATTGAAGAATAAATTGAAGGAAAGGAAGAGATTTGATGAATTAAAATTGAAGAAGAAAATAAGAAGAGAAATGGATTAAAAGAGAATGAAGGAAAGAAGGTTGGCCCAATTGCAATTCTCGACCCAACTCACAACAGTAGCTCAAATCATCATAAAGAACAATAGTACCATACACTCCATGCTTTGATCATCATTATTATCAAACATCACCAGCTTCGCATCTCCATCACCACAAAGAACTTCACGTACCACGAGAAGCAAATGCAGCCTAGCGTAACCCAAAGACGCAACATTCCACGCCAACATCAGCAAACCTTCATACATCATCATGATCATCTTCATCATCATCAACCCATCTTGATCATCACGCTTGATTGCATCAATCGATCACAACAAGCAGCGTGCACATCACAGACATACATCATGATCATCTCAGCCATGCATCATAATCATCATCTTCCCATCAGTAACGCTTGATCATCATCACCTTGATAAACGCAGCTCCATCGCCTAGCAACAAAACGCAGGCAGCGCCCAGCACCCCGCTGGTAGCGCCTATGGCAGTGGGTTCATGGCCCGAAACGCTGGCTGCATTTTCTTCCCGCTGGCCGCGTTTGATTCGATTTCCGTCTCCGTCTTGTTTATAAAATATGACGGCCGCTTTGATTATTATTATCACTACTTTAGGGTTTTTCCGGAAATTCTCTCCCTTCGGATGAGAATAAATACCCACCGCAGCTATTATTCATGTATCGAATATTCAGTGACTTATTTTCCTTCCGCCTTTTAGATTAGGGTTCTCTAAATTTTCCTCCTTTCGGGGAGCCACTCTAGTAGTTTAGGAACAAAAGAGGAGGAGAAGGAGATCGATTAGGGTGACACAAAGAGATCGAATTCAACGACTCGGATGTTAGGTTTAATTCCTATTCTCTTTATATTTTGTTATTCAGTTTTTATTATCGCTTTCTTAGTTTTTATTATGAGTAGCTAAATTCACTTTGTTTGGGGGATAAAATCTATGTCTTTTGATTGAATTTGAATACAGTTTCAGTGTTAGGTTATCCTTTTATTCGTTTAATCTGCGTGTATTGTATGTCATGGTAATTTGGCAATAGAACGACAGTTTGAGTCTCTACCTGGTTTTAGATTCTTGACAACAGAGCGACAGTTTGAGTCTTGAATTGGAATGCGTAGATTGAATAGGTTTAGAAAATAGTTAGACATAATGATTCTTGCCTAGGGTCAATTTATAATCAGTTCTTATCTTTGATTAGGCTAAATAGTTAGAAATAATATTTAGTTTAATCACTGTAACTCACCTAGGATCGAAAGATCGAAGTGATAAGGCCTAGAAAGATTATAGACCTCGAAATATCTTATTACCTGCACCAGGATTGTTGATAATTTGATTGATTGACTAGAGTAGACTCCCCTTAACTCTTTTAATTATTTGGTTGAATCCTTCAATTTCCCGCTTCCTTAGTTAATTATCTAAATCATTACCCACAACCCTTTGATCGACCTAACATCCTTTGTAGTGAACTAGTTTAGTGCGTAGTTGAACACAAGTCCCTGAGAGAGAACAATATTTTTATTACTACACAGACCCGTACACTTGCGCTAAACAAACACCTATTAGTTTTAGGTCTGTCAAGTTTTTGGCGCCGTTGCCGGGGACTTGTTTCCCCAACTGCCATTAGATGAACGCACTCTGGTTGACTAGGTTTTTATTGCTTTTCTTTAAACCCTAAAAAAATCAATTAAAATTTAAAATTTAAAAAATCTAAAAATTATGACAAGATTTTATATTCCTCAATCCGAACGTGAATTATTTTGGCGATTTTTTGAGAGACTAATTGCTACTCCTGTTCCAGATCATATCACGTTAGGAGAAACTGAAAATCTTGATATTGTTTTTGAAGGTGTGAATGTAGAAACCCGTAATCTTGTTAATTATTTGAGTCTTCGTGATAAACCTTTTGATGAAGCTTTGAAATTACTTGGATTGCTTGCAGATGAAACCTATAAATTTGAAACTTCTAATTGTCTATCTGAGTACCCTGATCCTTGTGCTTTTCATGCTAATTCCTATGTGCAATCTCGTAATTCAATTGCTTGTACTTTATGTCGTTCTTCTGAGCATGATGATTCTACTTGCCCTAGGGCTGCTCAATTGGCTGACTTGACGAACTTGTTGCAGGCCAATAACCCTAGTTCTAATTCTTCCAATTTTAATAATGGAATACGTGATGATAATAAGTCCCCCTCCCCTTTAGAAAGTCAGTTTAGATGATTCTTCTTATCCTAGTTTATCTGAAAACACTACTGAATGTGTTTATGTTTTGCATGATAATCCCTTACCTTTTTCTCAGTCGACGGGGTTTGAGGTAAGTGAACCTTCTGGGTTAAATACTAGGTGTGAAAATAAAATTCATCATGATTCTGTTGATATTATTAATGAGAAACCTAGCAGAGAAAATTAATATTGATTTGAATTGTTTAAACAAGGATCTTTGATAATATTGTACTCCCTGATTCCAGTAATGTATTTCATGCTTTAATTCCTATTCCACTACCTTCAGTTTTACCAAAAACCTTTGAGGAACTTATGCCTAATGAAAAGACCTTTGATGTTCAAGTTAATATTTTTGATGAGGTTAATTCTTGTGAAACTAACAATATTACTGATGAGTTATCTCTGGGTAATTTTAGAGGTTATGATCCCTCCATTGACCCTTATTGGATATACCTAGAGGATGTTCCTAGAAAATTCTTGTGGACCACATATTCTGAATCTTTTGATTTTTCTAGCAAATTTGATTTATTACTGAGAGCGTTACTAATGTTTTATGTTATGAGATTTCAGTTGCTCTCTTATTTACTAGCTTGGAAACCGCATGAAGAGGAGTTTGACAAGCTACTAAGGGCTTTGACGGCATCTGGAATGAAGACCCGGATCTTGACCCTTTGATTGAGTTTATTTTAAATTTTTAATTCCTCTTTAATTTTTCTCAATTTAATTTTCGATTTTAATTTGAGTGTTTGGTTATTCAAGTTTTAAGAACCCTAATTTTGCTAGTATTGTTGGTTGACTATAGATGAAATAAGAGATTAAAAAGGAGGGCGGCAGACGCGAGGAAAATACTAGCGATAAGGCTCAAGTACAAAATGTTGGCTACGCCTCACAAAGTGATGGTCGCGTCTCAAACAGAAAGCGAAAAAAATATGACTTCGAAGGACGCTGGCAGCGTATTTAATCCAAGGGCGGTGTCTTCTTGTTGCACAACTTATTTTCCCTAATTCTTTTCTTTTCTCAGTAAAAAAAAAATTCTAAAATCCCTAATTTTACTTCTTTCTTTTTCTTTTAATCCTTTTATTTATTTTCTTGTACTTCTCTGACACTTTTATTAACTATCTTTCTCCCATACTTCAAACTATAATAATTTCTGAATCTGAAAATTTTCAAAATCTTTTTACTTGCAATATCTACTTCTACCTATGTTCGAGCAACTTTAAGGTACAATTCTTATTTACTTCTTCAACCTCATTACTACCTACTAGTATTTGTGGTGTGTTTTTGCATATTTCATACTTGGATATGTTACTCTCTTCACCATGTTCATGCTCATAGTTTGGTGCACCATACTTGAGTAGTTTTTGATACTAGCTAGTATATTTAGGTTGTTTAATCTGAAAAGTTGGTACCTTTGTTGTTTTCACACATTATCTAGAGTTGAAATTGTTGAGTCTCTGTTTTAGGATTCTGAAATTTGTTATACCCTGTTCTTGATTAATAGGGTCAAGTAATTAAGGTTGAAATCTTGAATCTTGCATGATAGTTAATTAATGTGTAAGCATGGGGAAGCCTAATGACTTTAAGTTTGTTATAAGTTGGTTACAAGTTTGTTATGAATTAGTGACACTTCATTAACTTTTCCCCTTTTACCTTTGTCCTTTGCATTGAGGACAATGCTATGTTTAAGCATGAGGGGTGTATATACTATTTTTCTTTATTTTCGTATTTTTCTTTCAAATTTGTCTTTTCTTAGTTTAGTTTTCGTTTTTTTTTCCTTTTGTGAGTTTTAGTTGATTTCTTTTTCTTTTATTTTGAGTCTTTATGTTTTTAGTATGCTTTGTTAGAGTTTTTCTTTCTAGTTTTTAGATTAGGTAAACCTGCATTCACCTAGGTTGCGTTAGTTAGATCATGTTAGATTTTCTTTTCTTTTCTTTCTTTTTAGTTTCTCTTTTCTTAGTTTTGCATCCACCAAAATTAGAAAAATAAAACTAAAAAAAATCATAAATTTAGAAAAGACAAAAAAAATATAGGATTAGGATTAGCCTGTCCTGAACACCTTCGCTGATGATTTGTAAACCAATTAGATTTTCAGTTTACCTTGCTCCACCTAGAAAAGTTTGGTTGAGAACTTTAAAGTTTTTGAAACTGAATTTGCAAATCTTCTGATTTTGAGTCAAGTTATGAAAAAGTGTGTTTAACTGCTTTGATTATCTTAGTATTTGTAAATATGCGTGCTGCAAATCTTTGGGCTAGGTTTATTTGATTGAGCCCTATCCCGTGAGTCCACATAGCCTAAAATTATGGATTGATCATTTTTATCAATCCTTTACTCCCTATTAAGACATTCTTTTCTTTATTAATTAAACTACATAGCCAAATAGCCTCCCTAACGATAGTATTACCATTCTTTAGCCCCGCCTAGCCTTTCATTACCGTTCTTTTTGTGATGAAACCCTGACAATACAAGCCTTGACCTTTATTAATTCTTACCCTTTGCCTTGCTTGGATATGTGAGAGTTCATTATTACGGGAGCGAAAATTGGTTTGGTGTTGCTGTGAATGGAATTGAGATATTGGGGTGTGAATTTTAATTTTGATTGAATTGGGACACATTACATATCCCAATTAATTATGAGTTAGCCAATTGGTTATGATGTTCTTTTGATATATTGAGGTCGAAGCTATATTTTTATATTTCTTCTCCCTTGATCACCCACCAAAAATAGAAGTAGAAAAATAGAACGAAAAGCAAAAAAAATCAAAAGAAAAGCGTGATTAGGGAGATTCAATTTTAAAGTTCTGAAAGTTTTTGACCTGGTTGTAAAGATTAGTTGAGGTGTTTGATATCAATGAGGGAGAAAAGTGAGTTCCTTGCATACATTAAGCAAGAAGGTGAGTTGAGAGTAGTTCTTTGTCGAAAATCAATCCAAGCATGGCTCTTTAATTCCTCATACCTAAATATTACCACTCCTTTCCCCTAACCTAAGCCTCGCTACAACCCTAAAAGTCCTCTTGATCGTCACTTGTGTATTTGCATATTAGTAGTGGAGAGCGAGATTCTTACCAAGTCTATGGTAGGTTGTTTCTTTTGGTCTGAGTATGAGAAAAACCCACATTCATTCAAATTTGAGTGTTTGAGCGTTCAATTTTTCTCCTAAAGTGAGGTTTGCTCTTTTGACTGGCCTACGTTCATAACCAACCGCGCATATTTGCATTCATCTTAAGACTGTTGGCGGTACTTCGCATTTTTAATACTTGTTCTCTTTACAAAATTTCGAAATTTCATTCTATCTGTTTAACACTGATTTTGTTCTCTTCCTAATTAATCTTGATGTTGTTTGATGGACTGATGTGTTTGATAGGTTAGCCTGAGGGGGTATTTAATTGTATTTGTACCCTAACGCTAATTGTCTTCGTTTCTTTTTCCTTTTATTTCTTGAGTCTTTTTCTTTTTAATTTTTCTTCTCTCCCTATTGTTCTTAAGTCAGACTTGCTTGGGGACAAGCAAGAGCTAAGTATGGGGGATTTGATAACTGGATTTTATATAGATATTTTTAGGTATTTTTAGGTAACTAACTTGTATATTTTAGTCGATTTTGTATTATAATTTAGTCTTTTTATATTAAATTCTGTAATCTTCTTCACTTGGTCGAGAATTGGAATATTTTGCAGATTTTAGTGAAATTTCCCTAAAAAGCAAAGAAAATAGAGAAGAAATTAAAGAGGAAGAGGATTGAAGAATAAATTGAAGGAAAGGAAGAGATTTGATGAATTATAATTGAAGAAAAAATAAGAAGAGAAATGGATCAAAAGAGAACGAAGGAAAGATGGCTGGCCCAATTGCAATTCTCGGCCCAACTTACAGCAGTAGCTCGAATCATCATGAAAACAACAGTACCATACACTCCATGCTTTGATCATCATCATGATCAAACATCACCAGCTTCGCATCTCCATCACCACAGCAACTTCACAGCCACGAGAGAAGCAACAACAACTAGCAGAACCCACGCACAACAACATTCCACGCCAACATCAGCAGACCTTCATACATCATCATGATCATCTTGATCATCATCAACCCAACTTGATCATCACGCTTGATTGCATTAATTGATTACAACAAGTAGCGTGCACATCACAGACATACATCATGATCATCTCAGCCATGCCTCATGATCATCATCTGATCATCATCAGCGTCTGATCATCATCAGCTTGATCAACGCAGCTCCATCGCCCAGCAACAAAACGCAGGTAGCGCCCAGCACCCTGCTGGCAGCGCCTATGGCAGTGGGTTCATGGCCTGAAACGCTGGCTGCGTTTGATTCGATTTCCGTCTCCGTCTCGTTTATAAAATATGACGGCCGCTTTGATTATTATTATCACTACTTTAGGGTTTTTCCGGAAATTCTCTCCCTTCGGATGAGAATAAATACCCCCCGCCGCTATTATTCATGTATCGAATATTCAGTGTCTTATTTTCCTTCCGCCTTTTAGATTAGGGTTCTCTAAATTTTTCCCTTCTGGGAGCCGCTCTAATAGTTTAGGAACAAAAGAGGAGGAGAAGGAGATCAATTTGGATGACACAAAGAGATCGAATTCAACGACTCGGATGTTCGGTTTAATTTCTATTCTCTTTATATTTTGTTATTCAGTTTTTGTTATAGCTTTCTTAGTTTTTATTATGAGTAGCTAAATTCACTTTGTTTGGGAGATAAACTCTATGTCTTTTGATTGAATTTGAATACAGTTTCGGCGTTAGGTTATCCTTTTATTCGTTTAATCTGCGTGTATTGTATGTCATGGTAATTTGGCAATAGAACGATAGTTTGAGTCTCTACCTGGTTTTAGATTCTTGACAACAGAGCGACAGTTTGAGTCTTGAATTGGAATGCGTAGATTGAATAGGTTTAGAAAATAGTTAGACATAATGATTCTTGCCTAGGGTCAATTTATAATCAGTTCTTATCTTTGACTAGGCTAAATAGTTAGAAATAATATTTAGCTTAATCACTGTAACTCACCTAGGATCGAAAGATCAAAGTGATAAGGCCTAGAAAGATTATAGACCCCGAATTATCTTATTACCTGCACCGGGATTGTTGATAATTTGGTTGATTGACTAGAGTAGATTCCCCTTAACTCTTTTAATTATTTGGTTGAATCCTTTAATTTCCTGCTTCCTTAGTTAGTTATCTGAATCATTACCCACAACCCTTTGATCGACCTAGCATCCTTTGTAATGAACTAGTTTAGTGCGTAGTTGAACACAAGTCCCTAAGAGAGAACGATATTTTTATTACTACACAGACCCGTACACTTGGTACACAGACACCTATTAGTTTTAGGTCTGTCAAGTGCTCAGTTTCACTGGGGCTGTTAGGGACGACCTCTTCTTCTTTAGATCCCCGCAGTGTTCTGAATTGTAGGTTCATGTATCGCTTCAGTTGTTCAGAGAGATAAGCGACTCTTGCTTCTAATTCAGCCTTTTCTTGCTTCCATTACTCATTAGGATCATCATCTTTGTTGCTCTTGCTTCCAGACGCCATAGGATGGAGTTTGGAATGTCAAGTTGACACTGAAGATTTGAAGGTTAAGTGTTTGGACTTGCAGGTTATGTGTTTGGTATTGCAGGTTTGGCTTTTGGACTCGAAGGTTTGAAGGTTATGTGTTTAGGTTAACTCTGTGAAGTTCAAGGTTGCACTCAATAATAACCTAGAGCTCTGATACCATTTTTGATGTATTACGGGATAAAGAAAGATTCTTGATCCAGTAATAATAAATACACGTGCAAAAAAACAGAAAGGTGGGGTGAATCAAGAGATTATGGAGGAAAGAAATGGGGAAATTCTCGTGAGACTGGTTCTAATGAAGGCTATTTTGTCGTGAGGACTTTGTGATTTCGAGAAACAAGAAAGATTGAATCTTGAATGGGAAAGAGAGGGGGGTGACGTGAGGTTTGATGAGGGAAAGGGGTTTGATGATGGCGTGTGGCTTTTGTGAGGAAGAAGAGAGTAGAAGGTTGTTGGGAGGAGAGAGAAGAAGTTTGTTGGAAGTTTGTTATGGAGAGAGGGAGGGAGGTGGACGAATTTGAGAGAGAGAAAAGGGAAGGGTGACGTTTGGTGGGGGAGAAATAAGAGGCTAGGGTTTATCTTAACTATATTGATAGAAAGATAAAAGTGTGATTATCTTAACTATATTGATAGAAAGATAATGACGGGATAGATCAAGGGATCTAACTTGAATCCAAAAGATAGAAACCCTAGGGCTAACTTGATCTTCAACCTAAGTTTAGGATCAAGCTCTTCCAAACCACTTGGTTGCCAAACTGAGATACAATAGAAGAGATCAACGAGATTCTCACGAAACACTGAAGGGGTAAGCTAAAAGCTTGATTGTATTCATATTTCAAAAAGGGTTGCCTTTGAAAGGCTACAAGCCTAGCTATTTATACCAAGAGAGTTCTAAACCCCCTAGGGATTCTAACTTGGCATGCAAGCCAAGGAATCCTAACTCTTGGCATCATCTATTCCAATCTCCTCTTGGATTAGGACTCCTTATCCAAAGAGGAGTTGGTTACAACAACCTTATCCTAATTGAAATTGGCTTTCCTAATCCAATATGGATTAGTTACAAGATAACCAACCTTATCTAGGATAATAATAATCAAAATTGGTGCCTAAGCTACACACCACACGTGACACACACACACAAACCTTCTAGAATAACTTAGAACATTCTAGACTCCTATGACTTGATGCTCAAGTTTATAACTAACTTGGCATCTTACATGACTCTAAAAACTATAAAGATAATATAAATCACCCCAAAAATAATTAAAAGCTAATAGAAATAAAGTTACATCCAAAAGATCAGAACTGTGAAATTTAAGTTGAACTTTGCTTCTGCAGTTTGAGCCTTGGACGTGTGATGACGAGATATTGGGCAACTCTAGGATGTTTGGACATCCTCTTGGAACAAAGAACACACCATGTGAATGAGCCTTTGGACTTCTGCTTTGTATCTTCCTTCTTTAACCCACTTGATGTAAATGAACCAAATCTTCCTTATTGGGCCTGTTCTGGACGAAGCCCTTTGATGAAGGACCCTATCTATAGTTTGGAGCTTCCATTGAGCCTTCTTGATTGGGCTTGGGGGACTTAGCGTGGGCTGATTTACATCATGTGCCCAACAAGAAGAGTGTGTTCTTTTCAAAGATCAAAGCATCCATTCCTCAAAAGGGAACAAGTCCCAATGGCTGTGTAGCCGCAACCCGAGGTAAGTTTCTCGGATCAAAATTTATAATTCATCAGAATTGACGAAAATTATTTTTGTATTCTGCAGGAAAATAATGGGCCACGATCAGTGAAGTCCCTCGGCATTGAATTGTCATCATCATCATCATCATCATCATCATAGTCACCATCATCATTAATCCTGAGCCACTGGCAGAGTTTCGATGAAATTTCGAAAACCAGGGCCATCGGCAGAGTTTCGATGCAGTTCCGATCTTGAGCCATCGGCAGAGCTTCGATGAAGTCTCAACCCCCAGGCCATCGACATCGCGATCGATGAAGTCCTTCGGCATTGGACATGCCAACAATCATCAACATCGACACCGGGAAAGACTAGAGCCGACACTGGGAAAGACCAGAAAATCAACCCCAAGAGCCATCGGCATCATGACTGATGAAGTCTCTTCAGGGTGTAGAGCATCATTCTTGCTCAAGATCACCGATCTGCGCAAGTTCGCCAACCGCGACACAAGACCCGACTTCCAAATGTCAGCCCACATCTTCAAGTAGGATGTCATCAAACGTCCGAGATCATGTCAAGTAGGACGTCAGCAAACGTCCGAGATCACTTCAAGTAGAGCATCATTCTTGCTCAAGATCACCGATCGACGCAAGTTCGCCAACCGCGATGCAGGACTCAGCTTCCAAGCATCACTTCAGGCTTTGCATTCAAAAGTCATATCCTCAACTAGTGTCCATCAAATCAAGACTACTTTGATTCTCATCCTATCCTCGGACTCATTCAAAGTGGGGGCTCCTGTCGACACCGGGATTTTGACGCATAAAACAATATAAAAAGAAGAGTGGAAGAAATAAAAAGATTTAATAAGTGCATGCATTTTACATGTATTTATTCACCTAAAGTCACATGCATGATCACATGTGGTCCATCCTAGCTACATGCACATTTTTTTATATAAAAATGGAGCCATGCAAACCCTAAAAACAAGTGCTGGAGGTTGCGAGATTGAATCCTCACAAAAACACTCTCAAAAGCTAAATAATATATGTTCATTTCGTCCAGTGTGAAGGGTAGCTTCCCTAGGTAAGTTGACTTCACACTCCACCGTCCATGCATGCATGGATGAAGCTGGTACCTCCCCCCTGGCGTAGTGGCCGACCGGCCTACACACACCAACCACACATGGTCAATTGACCACGTGCTACTGTCCACCCTCATACACTCCCTCCTACTGCCTAGCTATTTGTGCCTTGACTGCCTTGGACGAGAAGTGGGATGTATGTGATTGTATACATGTATCCTACACCCTCTCATTCTCCTTTAAATACCCTACTCCTCAAAGTTAAACTCACTCATTCACTCACCAACTCACTCATCCATTCTTCCTCCTACTAATTCTCTCATCTCTCAAATCTCATAAACTCTCTCTACTCCCTATACTCTTATATCATCTCTCTCATCATTCTACTACCATCCTTATTATCCTCCATTATCTTACCTACTCCTTAAAGTTAAACTAACTCATTCACTCACGAACTCACTCATCCATTCTTCCTCCTACTAATTCTCTCATCTCTCATCTCTCAAATCTCATAAACTCTCTCTACTCCCTATACTCTTATATCATCTCTCTCATCATTCTACTACTGATAGGCCGCAAGTGCACGGGTGAAATTGTAGCATATATCAAGGTCGTTCCCACAGGGACTTTTCCTTTCAACGCACTGAACTAGCCTCCTAGTTGATCGCTAAGTCGATCCGGTTTTTATTTTGAAAAAAATAAATCTAACTCTAATCACAATCAAGGTCTAAACAAACGAATATTCACTAAACTATTCTGATGAAATCAAGGTAAAAAGGCGTTCAGGGGATAAAACCTAAGTCAAATAACGAATCAACGATGTGGATTGAACTTTCATTTCATTAATTTGCACAATCAAGGTTCGATAATCGCATAGAATACTTCGCAATGAGATTTTGTCACTAGAGCGAATTGCCAAGACTAACCAAGCACCTACTTTCGTGGTTATTTTGATTTGGTCGAAGTTAAAGATCTAATTATCTTAAGAACCCTAATTAAAACCTCTATGTCTAGATAATTTTAACTAGTTTAATCTAGGTTTTTGGGTAATCAAACTTCTCCTTTCGGTACTTCATTCAACAACCTATTAACTTGCAATTGGTGATCAAGCAAAAGCAATAACAATTCAATTCAAAGACCAAATAGATTGAAACAAACTAAATTCGTGATAATTCAATCCAACAAAGTCAATTCATCAAGCAACTTCAAAGGTTCATCCCCTAAACTAAAAAGAACTACCCACTATTCATGTTTAAAACTACAAAGCAATTGAAATCTATTCTAGAAAGCATATGAAAATCTATGAGAGAATGAGAAATAAACCCAAGTGAAGAACAATCTTGCTAGGAATCAACAATGGAGGATTTTTGCTCCTCCACTTCAAAGTATGTTCAAATTGCTCTTCGATCTTCAATCTTCTCTCAATCTTCAATGATGGAATGGAATATTGATGATGAATGATATGATTAGGGCATGGAATGGAAGATGGTGGAATGATGATTCTCCTCTACTCGGCCATAAATCCGCATAATATAGGCAAACATCACTTCAAAACCAAAAATGAAAAGACGGAGAGACATCGCGCCAGTGCAGTAGGCATGGACCGTGCCCCATGTGACACGGACCGTGCTCCCTGTGACACGGACCGTGTCAGGGTACTGCTTGTATTTTCTCATTCTCTGGCCATAGACATGACCCGTGCTCTTCCTGGGGGCACCCGTGTCACTGTTTTTTCGAGCCTAGGAGTACTTTGGGCCATTGTTTGGGCCTTGGGCGATCCAACATCTCACTTCTTGGTCCTTTAAGCTCATAACTTGGATCTACACTTGCTTTTTGGGCTCGGTTTACATCGATTCTTCACAAATTCCCTACAAAACTCACCAAACTCCAAACCAAGCGTAATATGGGAAATCCGGGTATAAAATAACATAATCAAATCAAATATTCCCCAAATTCTCATCAAAACAACCAAGATCTCATATATACAAGAAGTACTTATCAAAATCCCCCATGCTTAGTCCCTGCTTGTCCCTAAGCAAGTCCAAACTCAAAAGAAAAAGCAAAGAAAGAAAATGAAAGGAAATAAAAGAAAACGGGACAAAAGACTCAAAGAACTCAAAGCAAAAGTAAAAAGACTCAAAAGTAAAAATTAACAAAAACGAAAACTTTTATTTAATTACAACTCCGCAGGATGACAATGATAGAACATTCAATCAACCCAATTTAATCTAAAGTATAGCCCAAGAGTGAAAAAGATGCCAATTTACACAAGTAAATGAAGACAAATTATTCAAGAATGGTACTCATCAAGTTCAACCAATCACCCTTAATCACCGAATGAGATAAGAAGGCACATGTTAAGCATGAAACTAGGTAAGAATGAAGAGCAAACTCACTTTCTGGGAATGTGGAAACACTCCTCTCATGTGTTTAAATATGAAAAATCATTGAAAGTTCGCTTAAAGACTCAAACCAAAGCCACAACCAACCACGTATTTGCTAAGAATCTCAACTCTCCACCGCAATTTGCAAAGCAACAATGACAATCAAGAGGACTTTCAAGGGTTGTAACGGGGCTAGGGTTAAGGGTAAGGAGTTGATCATATTTGGGAATTGTGGAGCTAAAAGCCAAAGCTTGAAATTATGTCGCACCAATTCAATATACATACACTCTCACCACTTAAAATCAATCCAAATCAACCCCACAAACAATTGGAAACTCGCCTCAAAACAAAAGAAACACAATGTCAAACACTTTATTCTTTTTTTTCTTCTTTTTTCCGGAATTCTCCGATTTTTTTCTTTATTTTTTCACACTTTTTCTATACTTTTCTTGTTTTTTTTTTCTTTTCTTCTTTTTCTCTTTTTTTTTTCTTTGATTAAAAACACACACACAAACAAACAAACTCACACTTATATACAACTCACTAGGCAAGTTCCAACTCTACCCAACCACTTCAATGTTCATAATTTGGAGAATCAAATCAATATTTACAACTCAAACCAATTCCCCATCACAAACCAAACCACCAAAGTAACCATAATCAACCTAACTTCATACTCAACACATTTCAAGCAATGGCTTAAGGGTAGGAAATACATAATCGGCCAAGGCTCATAATATGGGTTCAAGAAAAGAAAAAGTCAAGGCAAGAAAGGGCTAACTAAGGATATTCTGATGTAAACGGGTGGTCAAGGCTTGCGGGTTCAAATCCTAATGCCTCTATCATCTTGTCAATGTACAACGCATAGCAATTTCAAGGAGATGCAAAGCAAATGAAGGAGGATGCCACAATAGTGAGTCACTCATGGAAATTAGACTAATAAAAATGATTAGTCTTTTCTTTATGGCTTATGTGGACTCACGGGTAGCGCTCAACAATCATTACCCAGTTTGAAAGATATGTATATGCACAACTCACTCTTGAAATAGTGACAAAAGTAATCGATCTCATTTTCCTAGCACAATTCTCACAACATTTAGCTTCACAACTCATGTCAATTCACAGTCTTTCACAAACGGGCTATACAAGATCAAATCAAGTCAAAAGAAAACTATCACGCCAAATCCTATATACAACAGTCTTTTTTTACAAGACTCAAAATGAAAATAAGAAAATAAGAAAACGAAAACAACCTACGAAAAGAAGAAATTAAAAACTACAAGCAAATCAAGAAAACAAAGAAAATAAAATCAAACCAAAAGAAAAAGAAAAAGACTCAAAACAAGTTAAATATCAAAAATAAAAATGACTCAAAACACACATATCCACAAAAAGTTACACAAATCACCCCCATGCTTGAACCGAGCATTGTCCGCAATGCGAAACATCACCCAAGAAGCAAAGGAAGAAAACACAAAGAGGTCACAAAGAGGTAATCATGGAGGTGGAGGAGGGGGTAGGTTGCATGTATGGTTAAGCTGCCAATCACGAACGGATCGCATCAAGGCAAGCATCTCATCTTGAGTGCGCTCAATCCTACCCTGGGAGTCTCGAAGGGCTTGAAACTCAAGCTCACAATAAATTTGGAGGTCATTAAGCCTCTCTTCAAGGGTAGGCTCACCATCACCCTCATCACTGTGCTCATCACTGCTACTGTCACAGCTCTCTCCACCATCTCGGATGGCTAGTGGAGCTTCAAAATCGGGCTGGTTTGGGTCCATGAGAGGGAGAAAGAGGATGTTAGGGACATGTTGGATGGACACATGATCATGGGGAAGCCGCATCTTCTCATTTTTAGGGTACCGCCACAAAACAGCAGCCCCATCCAATGTACACATTTTCATAGAACAAAAGGTCTTAGCGTCCAGAAACAAAGGTCCAGCAACTAAATCTCGCTGATGGCGAGCAGGGTCCCAACCAAAATGTCTCGCTAATACAGTTAACAGACCCCCCATAACAATATCCCCCTTCCCTAGGCTAGCATGTCGCTCTAAGTGAAGAGCAAAGAGGGCAGCGGGGTTAACATCAGGCAGGGCATAATACATCCCCCGTAACACAAAAAATTCAGCCTTAGATGCAACATTCATGCTATCACCACGACCAAACATACCACAGGATAGAATCCGCTGAACAACCCGAAAAGTCAGATTGCGGATGGCAGTGCATTTAGACTTGCGAGGGTTATAATCAGTCCTAGTAGTAAGGAACTGCCAAAAGGCTTTGGGGTTCCAAACATCATCATCAGGCATCTCTCGCCTCCCTCGATCAGTTATGACAGGCAGTTGAAAAATCTCAGCAAATTCAGTCAAAGTGAGGGAATGGGTCTCCTCATCGATGTTAAAGCTAATCAAACCGTCCCTAGTGGTCAAATCTACTTCGAATGTGCTAAGCACCTCCAACGTCAGGTTGCGAAAGGTAGGTTCTCTCATCCGGGCAAAACGCAACAAGCCACATCGATTTAATAACCATTCAACATCAGTTAACATACCAGTCGCAGCCAAAAAGGGTTCATGCATAAATCTAGTTGCTACGACTTTCCGCTTGCTCAAAGCAAGGTAACGGTCATACATTTCACCTTCAAGGTTGAATGGATTGTTACCTCGATTAGATCGTGACGAGCGTGCACCTTTGTCCTTCCCTTTTCCTCCATCAGCCTTCCGCCTCTTAGAAGACGGCTCCTCTTGAACTGGACCTTTACCCCTAGCCATCCTTCGATAACAAAGGGTTACAACAATGTTAGTGATATACAAAAGTGCAAAAGACTCAAAATGGATGGAGTTAGTTTGGACGAACCATCATTGACTCAAAAACGAAACAAAGAAACACGAAACGTAGACTCCTAAGACAAAAATCTAACAAAGAGGTAAGAGAAAACAATATGTACATCCTAGCAAACCAAACAAACCAAACTCAAAATCAACACTACTTAAAAACACTACTATGGTGGAGAACCAACTATATACAAATCACCACCATGACTAAACTAAGCTAAAACTAAAGCAACAAACAAGTTAACCATACACAATGACTAAATTACTACCACCAAAGACTCAATGTATATACAAACAACCCAACAAACTCACTAAAATTTGAGACACATCACACCAAATTCACAATCAAACCCAAAGCATTCAAATTAGTCTCCTATCAATTCAACCAAAACTAAGTTGAACAATTCACACAAAAATAGCAACAGGGTTCGAATTAACCTTAGTAATTGAATTGGGCATCAACCAAATCAAATCAAACCAATTAAGCACAAGAAACCCTAGATTCAAAAACCAACACAAAGTATCTCAAAAATCAGCAAATTAAACCAAGAAAACTAAAAATAAACAAGAATCAAACCTTGTACAAGAGAAATTGAGAAGAAAGAAGAAGGTTTGGAGTGATTAGGGTTTGGGGTGAAATGGGTTGTGCGACGAACGAGGCGGACTGGTGAGGGTGAGTGCTGGTGTGTGGCGTGCAAGTGAAAGGAGTTGGGCGTGCTGTGCGCTGGACGAGCGAGGGGCGGACTAGTGAGGGTGAGTGCTGGGGCGAGAGGAAGGGGCTGGCGAGAATGTGATGAGAGCGAGGGATGAGCAAAGAGAGAAGAAAAGAAGGGGCACGGACCGAATTAAGAAAAGAAAGCAGCGGATTTTTTTTTTTTAGGGTTTTCGAGTGAGACACGGACCATGCCACATGAGGCACGGACCGTGCCTCAGTTACTTGACAAATTTTTAAAGTTCTGGAGGGGCGCACGGACCGTGCCAGCCAAGGCACTACCCGTGCCTCCTCCCCTTCACCTTGTAGGTCTTGAGTTCGAATCCCACAACTCTCCCAACTCTCAATTATGCATTTTTTTTTCTTGAATTTCTCTTATTATTTTTTTTTTTACAATCCATCCTTCTCCACACTAATTCTTTTCACTCATTTATTTTCCAACTCACTCACTTTTATTTTTCCACTCACTCTTTATCTCTTTTTATTATGTTTTTTTTCTTTTTTCTCTTTTTTCTCTTCTCTCTTTTTTTTCATTTTCCTAAAACTAATACCTCCAAAAAGAAAAAAAATAAAATAGAAACCCTAGAAAAATACTAGAAAAGGGAAAAATAAAAAAAATAAAAATGTCTAATAACCCTAGAAAAATCAAAATAATATTAAAGAAAAAGCCTAAAAAATTCTAGAAAAAATAGGGAAAAATCTAGTAAAATCAAAATAAAAAGAAGAAAAATGAGGAAAAATTTTAGAAAATCCTAAAAAAATGAAAATAAAATCTAAAAAGCTTGGGTTGCCTCCCAAGAATCGCTTATTTACCGTCCTAAGCTTGACCAAGTACCTCTCAAACCGCACCGGGAGCGGTGAGGTTGAAATGTTGGCGATCTTCAAGAGGTTGACCAACCAAGTAGGGCTTAAGTCTATGCCCATTGACCGTGAATGGCTCGGAATCGTCCCCACAAATCTCAATCGCACCATGGGGGAAAACCTTCAAAACCCGGAAAGGACCCGAACATCGGGACTTAAGCTTGCCCGGAAAGAATTTCAACCTCGAGTTGAACAACAACACTTGGTCTCCTTCTTCAAATCTCTTCTTGAAAATATGCTTGTCATGCCATCTCTTAGTCCTTTCCTTGTACAACTTGGCACTATCATAAGCCTCCAACCTCAATTCATCAAGTTCTTGAAGTTGTAACATCCTCTTTTCTCCAACCTTTGCAAGATCGAAGTTAAGAGTTTGAACGGCCCAAAAAGCTTTGTGCTCCAACTCAACCGGCAAATGACAATGCTTTTCCATAAACTAACCGGTACGGAGTGGTTCCCAATGGAGTCTTGTATGCATCATCTAACTTAAGAGACCAATCCTTCCTTGAACGGTTGACCGTCTTCTCCAAAATGCTCTTGATTTCCCGATTAGAAAGCTCAACTTGGCCACTAGTTTGGGGATGATATGGTGTAGCAACTCGATGTGCCACCCCATACTTGGCTAGAAGAGCATCAAGAGGCTGATTGCAAAAATGAGTGCCATTGTCGCTTAATAAGGCCCTTGGAGTTCCAAATCTTGCAAAGATCTTCTTGAGGAACTTAATCACCACCTTGGAATCATTGGTGGGTGTTGCAATTGCCTCAACCCACTTCGAAACATAATCGAACGCCACCAAGATGTAGAGGTTGTTGTGAGAAGGAGGGAAGGGACCCATGAAGTCTATCCCCCACACATCAAAGAGTTCCACCTCTAAAATGTAATGTTGGGGCATCTCATTCCTCTTGGAAATACTCCCGGTTCTTTGGCACTTGTCACATGAGAGCACAAAACTTCTCACATCCTTGGAGAGTGTAGGCCAATAGAACCCGGCTTGGAGCACCTTTGCAACGGTCTTGTCGGTGCTAAAATGACCACCACAAGTAGTGGCGTGACAATGGTGGAGCACACTTTGAATTTCATCTTCCGGCAAGCATCTTCTATACACTCCATCCCCACAAAGCTTGTAAAGTAGAGGCTCCTCCCAAACATATCTCCTCAACTCGGAAAGAAACCTCTTCTTTTGTTGCCATGACATCTTCGGGGGAAGTACACCACTAACAATGAAGTTCACTATATCCGCGTACCAAGGAGTGACTTGATGAGCAAGAACAAAGAGTTGTTCATGTGGGAAGGAGTCATCAATGGGAATATCATCATCGCTTTGAGCCTCAAGTTGCAATCTCGAAAGATGATCGGCCACCACATTTTGCAATCCCGGTTTGTCTCGGATTTCGAGGTCAAACTCTTGGAGTAAGAGGACCCATCGAATGAGGCGAGGCTTAGAATCCGCCTTAGTCAAGAGGTGCCGTAGAGCAGCATGATCCGTGAAGACAATCACCTTGGAATTGATCAAATAGGAGCGGAATCTGTCCAAAGCGAAGACAACCGCTAAGAACTCTTTCTCGGTGGTGGCATAATTAACTTGAGCTCCATCCAACGTCTTGCTTGGATAGTAAATCACATAGGGCTTGTTGTCCTTCCTTTGCCCCAAAACAGCTCCCACCGCATGATCGCTTGCGTCGCACATCACTTCAAAGGGCAAATCCCAATCCGGTGCTTGTACGATGGGAGCGGTGACCAAAGCTTCCTTCAACCTGAGAAAAGCACTCAAACACTCTTCATTAAAGTCAAAGGGCACATCTTTGATGAGCAATTGGGTGAGAGGTTTTGCAATCTTTGAAAAATCTTTTATGAACCGCCGGTAAAAACCAACATGTTCAAGAAAACTCCTCACACCCTTTACAGAATTTGGTGGCGGTAATTTTTCAATCACCTCCACCTTTGCTCTATCAACTTCAATGCCCTTAGATGAAACAACATACCCAAGAACTACCCCCTCTTGCACCATAAAATGGCACTTTTCCCAATTCAAGACCAAGTTAACTTCTTCACATCGTTTTAGCACCTTTTTCAAATTATTTAAACAATGTTCAAATGAGGTGCCATAAACTGAAAAATCATCCATAAAAACCTCCATTATGTCTTCAATAAATTGGGAGAATATAGCCATTATGCATCTTTGAAAAGTGGCGGGTGCATTACACAACCCAAATGGCATTCTCCGATATGCAAAAGTTCCATAAGGACACGTAAAAGTGGTTTTCTCTTGGTCTTTTGGGTGAATCGGGATTTGGAAAAACCCGGAATAGCCATCTAGATAGCAAAAATGGGAATTCTTGGCAAGTCTCTCTAACATTTGGTCTACAAAAGGAAGGGGAAAGTTGTCTTTCCGGGTGGCTTTATTCAATTTCCTATAGTCAATGCACATTCGCCAACCCGTTACCGTTCTAGTGGGGATCAATTCATTTTTATCATTTTTCACAATGATCATTCCTTTTTAGGCACAACATGGACCGGGCTCACCCACTCACTATCGGAGATAGGGTAGATAATACCGGCCTTCAACAGTTTCAAAACCTCTTTTTTCACGACTTCTTTCATGGTGGGGTTAAGCCTCCTTTGATGCTCAATGGATGGCTTATGATTTTCCTCCATGAGGATGCGATGCATGCAAAACAAAGGGTGAATTCCCTTTAGGTCATCAAGAGTGTATCCTATGGCATTGCGATGCAATCTTAAAACTTCCAACAAAGCAGAATTTTCAGATTTGTTTAAGTTTGCATTCACAATGATAGGATATGTAGAATTAGGACCTAGACACTCATACCTCAAAGAAGATGGAAGAGGCTTCAATTCCACTTCCGGAGCCTTTTTCACAGCATGTAGAGGCTCTTCTTCCTCCTCCAGCTTCTCAATCTTGGCAACCACGGTGGAAATGGTGGGGATGCTTCCATCAACTCAGCACAAATTGCAACCTCGGGGTTTTCATCCTGCAAATAGTCACAAAACAGCAAACATAGCTCAAGTGGATCATCACTTGGCCAATGGTTAGTCTCATGTTCCCTAACTATTCCCTCAATCGAATCAATGAAGTTACAATCATCGGAAATAGAAGGAAATTTGGAAGCTTTATTCACATTAAACTCAATCTTATCACTTCCCACATCAAAAGTCATCTTGCCATTTTTCACATCAACACAACACCCCGAAGTGGCCAAGAAAGGCCTTCCAAGAATGATTGGGGTGCGCAAATCCTCATGCATATCAAGTATCACAAAGTCAACAGGAACAAAGATGTCACCCACCTTGATAAGGACATCCTCAAGTATACCCAAGGGGTATTTCACAGAACGATCAGCAAGTTGTAGGGACATGGTAGTGGGTTTCAGCTCACCTATACCAAGTTTTTGAGACAAAGAAAGGGGCATCAAGTTCACACTTGACCCCAAATCACACAAAGCACGATCAATGAAAATGTTCCCTACAACACATGGAATGGTGAAGCTACCGGGATCCTTAAGCTTAGGAGGAAGCTTGTTTTGGATCGCAGCGCTACAATGGTCTGTCAAAGCCATGATCTCATGCTCTTCTAGCTTTCTCTTGTTGCTTAAAATTTCTTTCAAAAATTTAGCATAGGCGGGCATTTGAGACAAGGCCTCGGTGAATGGAATGCTAATCTCGAGCTTCTTGATGACCTCCAAGAACTTCCCAAATTGTTTGTCAAGCTTAGCCCTAGCCAATCTTTGAGGGAAAGGCACGGGTGGAGTAAAAATCCTTTGGGGAGTTTTCGGTGGGTCATTAAGAGGCTCTCTCTCTTTTTGCACATCAACATCAATCACAGAATCTTTGGAGGGCGGAGACACCTCCTCATCAACCACAACATTCTCAGCATCAATCACATCATTTTCAACATCTTTAGGCACATCAATCACCACATGCTCAATCCTAGGATCTTTAGGCCCCTCCAATTGTGTCCCACTCCTTAAGGTTATGGCTTGGCAGTGATCCTTAGGGTTAGGTTCGGGCTTTCCGGGAAGCATTCCCGGAGGGATAGTGGAGGTACTAGCTTGAATGGCAATTCGATTCTCAAGCATTTGAGTGTGGGTGCTCATAAGGTCAACTTTAGTAGCTAAGGCCTTAATCACCTCATCTTGTCTTTGTTGATGCTCAAGTTGTCGTTGTTGGTGTTGTTGTTGAGACAACATCAAAGCTTGTATCATGGACTCTAGGTTAGGCTTTTGGGGAGCTTGTGGTGGAGGTGGTTGGGGTTGTCTTTGTCCTTGGGGTTGACCCATTTGGTTATTATTCCGGTAAGAAAAGTTCGGGTGGAACCTAAAACCGGGATTGTAAGTATTGGAAAAAGGGTCAAAGTTTTGCCTATTAGAAGGGTTACCAACATAGTTAACCACTTCGGTCGATTCATTACTAACCAACCCACTAGGACAATTCAAGGTCTCATGCTCATATGATTGACACGACGCACATGGTTGGGGAGGGGGAGCATTCACATTCAACAAATCCATCTTCTTAGTCATGGCATCCAACTTAGCATTCAACATAGAAATAGCATCAACTTCATACTTACCTCCCGTCCTCTTGGAACGGGGCTTTGACCACTGGTAGCTATTGATCGCCATCTCCTCAATCAAAGTTTGGAGTTCCGCCACTGTCTTGGACATGATGTTGCCTCCTGCCGCCGCCAAGATGTTGGCCGTCAAGTTGTCATCCACCCCGTTGTAGAAGGCTTGTATCGGGACCCATGGTTCTAAACCATGGTGGGGGCATTGACGTAAGAGGTCCTTGAACCTCTCCCATGCTTCATGGAGGGACTCATCCGGCTCTTGGACAAATGTTGAGATTTGATTCCGGAGGCTCGTCAACTTGCTAGGAGGAAAGTACTTCGCCAAGAATAAGCTAGCAAGTTGGTCAAAAGTGGTGATGGCAGAGCTTGATGGAAGAGCATCCAACCACTCCCAAGCCTTCCCTTCAAGTGAGAAGGGAAACAATCGTAGCTTGATTGCATCGGGTGTTGCACCATTTGCCTTAAAGGTCTCACATGCTTGGTTGAATAGGCGAAGGTGCCGGTTGGGGTCTTCATTGGGGAGGCCATGGAATGGGTTGGCCTTCACCAAATTGATGAGTGAACTCCTCAGCTCGAAATCGTCAGCGGTCACTCTTGGAGGATTAATGGCGGATGGTTGATTTGTGACATTTGGCATCACATAGGAGCCAAGCGTGATTCTAGGCTCTTCGCCACCGCCACCGCCGCCACCACCGGACATGGTGTTCTTTCGCTTGGAGTTCTCTTCTTGTCTTCTTCGGGCGTGCTCTAACTTTTGCTTTTTCGCCGGGAGCGAAATGTTCTTTCGATTTCAGGATCAAGCTCAAAGAGTGGAGCCTTTTACATGCACGTAGAGTAACCCTGGCAAGACAAAAATCAAAACACCAAGGAAAATCAAAACAGAAAATAAATGACTTAGGCAACCTTAGGGTATTCGTTCAGTGGCTGGCTAGGGACAAAGTTCCCGGCAACGGCGCCAAAAACTTGATAGGCCGCAAGTGCACGGGTGAAATTGTAGCATAAATCAAGGTCATTCCCACAGGGACTTTTCCTTTCAACGCACTAAACTAGCCTCCTAGTTGATCGCTAAGTCGATCCGGTTTTTGTTTTGAAACAACTAAATCTAACTCTAATCACAATCAAGGTCTAAACAAACGAATATTCACTAAACTATTCTGATGAAATCAAGGTAAAAAGGCGTTCAGGGGATGAAACCTAAGTCAAATAACGAATCAACGATGCGGATTGAACTTTCATTTCATTAATTAGCACAATCAAGGTTCGATAATCGCATAGAATACTTCGCAATGAGATTTTGTCACTAGAGCGAATTGCCAAGACTAACCAAGCACCTACTTTCGTGGTTATTTTGATTTGGTCGAAGTTAAAGATCTAATTATCTTAAGAACCCTAATTAAAACCTCTATGTCTAGATAATTTTAACTAGTTTAATCTAGGTTTTCGGGTAATCAAACTTCTCCTTTCGGTACTTCATTCAACAACCTATTAACTTGCAATTGGTGATCAAGCAAAAGCAATAACAATTCAATTCAAAGACCAAATAGATTGAAACAAACTAAATTCGTGATAATTCAATCCAACAAAGTCAATTCATCAAGCAACTTCAAAGGTTCATCCCCTAAACTAAAAAGAACTACCCACTATTCATGTTTAAAACTACAAAGCAATTGAAATCTATTCTAGAAAGCATATGAAAATCTATGAGAGAATGAGAAATAAACCCAAGTGAAGAACAATCTTGCTAGGAATCAACAATGGAGGACTTTTGCTCCTCCACTTCAAAGTATGTTCAAATTGCTCTTCGATCTTCAATCTTCTCTCAATCTTCAATGATGGAATGGAATATTGATGATGAATGATATGATTAGGGCATGGAATGGAAGATGGTGGAATGATGATTCTCCTCTACTCGGCCATAAATCCGCATAATATAGGCAAACATCACTTCAAAACCGCCGAAAATGAAAAGACAGGAGAGACACAGACCGTGCCAGGGTAGGCACGGATCGTGCCCCATGTGACACTGACCGTGTCAGGGTACTGCTTGTATTTTCTCATTCTCTGGCCATAGACATGACCCGTGCTCTTCCTGGGGGCACCCGTGTCACTGTTTTTTCGAGCCTAGGAGTACTTTGGGCCATTGTTTGGGCCTTAGGCGATCCAACATCTCACTTCTTGGTCCTTTAAGCTCATAACTTGGATCTACACTTGCTTTTTGGGCTCGGTTTACATCGATTCTTCACAAATTCCCTACAAAACTCACCAAACTCCAAACCAAGCGTAATATGGGAAATCCGGGTATAAAATAACATAATCAAATCAAATATTCCCCAAATTCTCATCAAAACAACCAAGATCTCATATATACAAGAAGTACTTATCAACTACCATCCTTATTATCCTCCATCATCTTACCTACCACCATTATCCTTCTAATCTTTCCATCACAAAAAGCCTAAAACCCATATCCTATTCTATCCATCCTAAATCCCACAAAAAACCCTAGCCTCACATTCAAAACCACAAAAAGAACCCTTCTTATTACCCTATTTTCACCCTCTTTCTTATCATCTTTTACCATCTTTTCAATCATCATCTTGGAACTTGGAGAGGAAGGCGTCAAGGAGGATTCAACAAACATCCAAAGGCTAGGCAAGGTTTTCTCAAACAAAGTAGCAATGTAAGCTCTTGAGCGTTATTTCTTCTTTTGTAAATAAGTGTATATTTGTACTTTTCTATCTTTTATACTACATTCTTGTTGTATGATTCAATGAAATAATTCTATAAAGTATTCATTTATTTCCCTTCCAAACTTTATCAAAAGTGCATTTTAAACTTTTAGTAGAGTCTTTCCTTTTGTGAGAGGCGAACTCTTAAAGTTTACTTTTCGAGTTCATAGCCTTACCCCCGAATCCATTATTGGGTTTCGTAGGTGTAGTCTTTATTTCTTTTGGTTTTGTCTTGGCTTTTCCCTTAAAAAGTCAAGTGGTGACTCCCATTTCGAACTAAAATACATTGAGGATTGCATAAACTATGATTAACGTGGTTTTACAATGTATCGATGCAACTTTAGGGTTTTCTTTCTTATATTTCTAAATAATACTTGCATAAATCACTCTCTTCCGAGCCTAACATTTAAATGAGAAAATTGAATTAAATTTAGAAGAGTTGGGAACAAGTGGATGTTCACTTTTAAAGGTTCAATTCAATGACTCATAAAATGCATAAGTAAAGGGAAAGTGATTTTACAAAATATTATTCATGAAATACAAGTTTGTTTTCCTTAAAGAATAGTTTTCAAAGGTTAAACCCCAGCATAAATCACCGAATCACACCCCAATCCAAACGTGGACGTTCGGAAGCCCGAACGGTGAGGAAAAATGTCCACAGATGGGCCATTCTAAAAATAACATGATGGTGATTACCCAAAACATTGATTTTCATCTCGGTTTCGTTTGTTCGTTTCACATAAACTTGATGTTCATTTCACAGTTAATTGATGTTCATTTCATAAAAAAACGTGACATTCATTTCACATGAACGTGATGTTCATTTCACATGCACCCGACGTTCATTTCACGTGCACATGATGTTCATTTACCGAACTTTTACTATGCACCACTTTCACTTAGTAATTGGGAATAACCCCATTAGATGATCAAACTCACGGAAAAGATGTTCATTTCAAAACACTCGATGTCCATTTACACAATAACATGATATTCATTTCACACAAAAAAATGATGTTCATTTTATTGTTAATTGATTTCATTATTGCAATTACTTGTCGAAAATGACTTAAGGGCGATGAATTATTGCATTTTTTTAGTTGAACAGATATTGATGTTTTGATTTCATTTTGGGCGTTAACATAATACAGAATGATGTTCATTTTAACAAAACTTGGTGTTCATCTTAAATTCGTTTCAGTTTCAATTCAAGTTAAGTTGGTGTTCATTTCATTATACATATATGATCATTTTCACAATCCTGACGCTCGTTTATATATGCCTCGCAGCTCAACGTACAAATCGTGGTGTCCATTTCACATGAACCTGATGTTCATGTCATATGCACCTGACGTTCATTTCACATGCACATTAATTTCATTTCACACTATCATGATTTTCATTTATCGAATGTTCAAACCACATGACGTTGTTCATCTACAAACTGACACTTAATGTTTAACGTTTAATACAATATCACAATTTTTTTCAAAACAAATTACATCAATCTAAAATTCTAAATGTCACCACAAACGCAACATGATTG